>JAOXOF010000082.1:230382-240413 GCA_028571265.1 Pagurus longicarpus | reverse complement strand
ATGTTCTGGGCGTTTCTGCAGTGCACCCAAACCCTGATCCCGAACACTGGCCTGGGCCTGAGGGTGGCAGTCCACAAAGACCTGCTGAGAATGTTCTGAAGGAGCGCTTCTTGGACTTGAATCCCGCTCAGCTCAAGAGCCGATATGAACGGCTAGTCAATCGCGTCATGCTCCACATGTGTCACCGTCGTTACTGTCTTGACAAGAAAGATAAGTGTCGGTTTGGATTCCCAAAGCATGTAGTGGGATACAACCAGACTTGTCTTGAAGGCAGCTCCAGAGTCCTATCTGTCAAACGTTCTGATCAAGTACCCCTTGGGGCCAAGTTTGTACCTATGCCTGACAACAAAGGAAAGGTCGAACTTAAGCATCTTCATAACCATTAACGGATTAATCCTCATGTCCCTGAATTGCTCACTATTTGGGGTGCCAACATTGACGGTCAGACTGTCCGATCTTACAGGCAAGTCATCCAGTACCTCATGAAGTCCTCGAGGATTTGCCCAAGTCTGTTGTACTGCAGCCAGTCAGTGCTACTTTTACAGTCGGCAAAGTGCGATACACCAGGAATATGCTTCCGATGATTCTTGAGTATGCCCTGACCATCCACAAGCTGCAGGGTGCTACGTGTGAGAAAGTTCTCCTCAACCCTGGAAAAAGAGTTTACTTCTGGTCTTCTGCTTGTGGGAGCAACGAGGACCAAATCCTTCAAAGGTCTAGCCTTTACTAATCCTTTTCCTAATTTTGAGAGGTTTCATAAGGCCATAAGGAACAAAGGTTTTAAGCAGACGATGGATGAGGAGGCAAGAGTGTTGGATTTGGAAAAGAAAACTATCTCCGAATGCAAGGAAGGCTATGAAAAATGCTGCCTGGAATTCAACATGAACTTTGGTGACTACCTTTGCGTGCCATTACGATTATCTCCCCAATTCCACCCACAGTTTGCGACGTGCCAATACGACTATCTCTCCCTAATTCCACCCACAGTTTGTGAGTGTGGCTGGGATGGCTTCTATGCCTGTCGTATCATTCCAAAATACCACCCACAGCTTTTGAGCGTGCCTGGGATGCCTGAAGCTAGACACTACTCCCCAATTCCACCCAGTGTGTGAGTGTGGCCAGGATGTACTTTGAGCCTATACGTTCCAAAATTCCACCCGTAGTTTGTGAGTGTGACCACCTGGCTGGGCTGGCTTCTATGCTAAAGTAACCCCAAATTCCACCCACAGTTCGTGAGTGTGGCTTGTACACTCTCCCAAAAAAGTATCGGCATTGCTGGCTAGATCCTGCTGAGAACCGATCAAAACTGTACGTATGACTGTACTGTGGGGTTGGTATTCCTGGTGATGAGGTAACCAGATCGGATATAAGAAAAATTGGAGAGTTGTTTGCTCTAAGTATAGCATTGAGTCTTCGATATATGTTAGTTTTAACATTGGGTATGGCCAAGTAGGCACATGTGCTTTCTGCTCATACTTCTATATTAGGGTTTTGTAAAGTAAAACACATTATCTACCGAATTTACACTAAATTAAGCAATAGATATTGTTATATGCCATTCGGCAACTGCTGTGTGGAGCAGGTGAGTTATCAGCGCTAGAGGTAAGGGTAATCTTACGATGTTATCTTATATTTCTCTCATATCTCATACGTCAAGGTATGCAAATATGTTTCGATATGCATCCGTAGTTTCTCCGATTCATGAAGCATTAAGTATATGCATCAGAGTCGATGAGGAAGAGTCCAAAGTGATTGAAATTTAGAAGACATGGAGACCTCACAAGAAACGCGTGCAATGATTATCGCTCTCCACACCGAGGGGCACAGCAACGCATATATAGCACGACGCCTTGCTATATCTCCCCATACGGTAGCCCGGTGGGTCGGAAGGTTCGTTGACAGTGCTAACACAACAGACAAACCAAGATGTGGACGACCTCGGTGCACAACACAGGAGCAAGACAGAGCTATCCTAAGTGCTTATGATGCTGATCCTTTTACCTCAACAACAACGGTAGTGTCTACGTATGACCTTAGCTGCACGGCGCAAACCATCAGAAACAGGCTACATTCCAGTGGACTTTATGGACGCACACCAGCACGTAAACCAGAACTCACAGACAGGAACATGGAACAGCGTATGGAGTATGCTCTTAACTACAGTGACAAGGATGAAGAGTTCTGGGACACGGTAGTTTTTGTGATGAAAAGACGTTCTCATCAGACAACGAGTGGTCGTCGTGGGTGTGGCGCAGTGAAAACACGAGGTTAAGCAATAATAATCCTGTGTCTCCATTTGTTGCACGTTTTCTATTTAACGTATAATGTTCATCACATCGGTCTCCTTGATTCTATTGAGCTTTCTCTTCTCTCTTCTAGTCTCTTTTCTTTCCTTGCTCCTCTTTAAGTGCCATATGGCCTTTGTTGCCTGGCGCTATAATTTCATTAATGTTTGTTATCTCATTTGTTGAACATTACCAACGATTATCGTGAAATTTGTCTTTCTATAATAAAGATACTGGTTTTGACTATTTGCACTAGAATACTTAAGATGTCTGTGTTTTACAATACATATAAGATATATAAATGTAAATAATTGGCAACATTTCTCGACCTGCTTTCAACTGCTCAAACTAGAGCTGCCATTTAGTGTATATTACTTATAATGTAAGAATACATCGTCCTAATTTTGATTTGTTTCGTTTATAGATACGAAAAGGAACATTTTAAGGCGAGCAAGAGAAGTGGCAGGATTACGGGTGGAGTGTTTGGTTGGATAAGTAGACGGGTCAATGTACGGCCAAAGTACCCCAACCCCTCAAAAAATTTGCAAAATTTTGTTTTTTGGTCGTTTTGTGCTGGGTTGGGTCTAGTCTACAACATACTAAAAGTTGGACAAAATCGGAGTATGGGAAAGTGTCAAATTTCGAAGATGACTTATTTCGGTTTACGAGTAATTCTCCATTTACATGTGAAGTACTAACTTGGGCACTTTTCATGATAAATCAATAAATCTTGCATTTTTACCCAGGTTTTCAGGGTCAATCTTTCACACAAAAGCATTACCAGTGATGTCAAATAAACCCTTATACCATATTAAAGGTACTCTTACCCCCATTACCCTTGTTGCACCGACTGGGGTACCCCTACCCCCAATACCCCTTATTCGAACACGGCATGTTCACTTGCTCCAGATGTGTTAGGCGATGACATGGACATTCTTGATCAGTCCCTGTTATTTGCCGCGGACAATGTGGATCACAACATTATAACGTTGGATGGAAAGGGTACCTTCCATGCGATGGGCATGATTGCGGCTATCACACCAGGGAAGAAAGTCAGTCATGCCATACCAAGACTAAACACAGCAGACTTGAAACTTGTTGATATGACACAGATTGAGATCGTAGATTACCGTTTTTCAAAGCATGTCAGCCGTGGCATTGAATTTCAGTCCCTTCCCACATCTGATGTCTTTGATCGCAAAGTGGACATTTTCTGGGAAATGTCCTTTTGCTTCAATCAGACTACTCCCAGCTGGCAAGGCATGATGCATCTGATTCATAAGGAGTGCGAATATCCAGGAAAATCATCAGTACAATTTCTCCCCATGATAGACATGAATCCAGGAGATAAAACGTGTATCCTGTCCACCCTACAGTACCTATGTGGTCTTTCATCAAAACACAATATGCCGACTGTCATTACCTTTGATCAACCGCTATTTTGGAAGGCCTCTGAAATCGTGAACGCTGCTCCAAATGGTACTCCAATTAGGAATGTGATACTATTGCTTGGCACATTCCATACCTTCATGAATGTGTTGGGAGCTATTGGGACATTGATGGATGGCAGTGGACTCAAGGAGATCATGGGAACAGTATATGGTGAAAATGCTCTTGTACACATGATGAGCGGGAAGGCAGTGCAACGAGCATTTCGTGGCCACCTGCTGTTGGATCAGTGTCTAACACGTCAGATTGTTGCCAAAATTTTGGAGGATGAACCTAGTTTTCAGGACCAAGTAGAGGAACTTGAGCGGTTGTACATGCTGATAAAGACTGGTAAATGTGACTTGAAGTCATATTTGGAATCAGATTGCATTGGTAGGATTTACATCAGTCTAACTCTGAAAAGGGATGAACTGTCAAGGGCCTCCCAAACCAGTAAACTATGGATAAACTATCAGAACATGATCAGAATTGCTAGGGCACTTGTTGCAGCTGATCGAATGGGGTCTTGGGAAATGCATCTCAGTGCCGTCTCCGCTTGCCTGCCAATATTCGCAGCCGCTGGTCATCCAAATTATTTGAAGTCGGCTCGTCTATATCTCCAAAAGATGTATGCCTTGAAAGATGACAACCCTGCAGTACATCAAAAGTTCCAGTCTGGGTTTCACGTTATCCGACGCAGTAGCCAATACTGGGCTGATCTTGGCTCTGACCTTGTCATTGAGCAAACACTAATGCGCTCACTCAAAAGCCAGGGTGGGCTCACCCGAGGGAGTGGGATGTCCGAGCACCAGAGAACAGTTTGGGCTATGTTGTCCACTGTGTCATCCGCTTACAACCTCACCATGCAAGAACTTACCACAAGAAGTTACACAACAAGTGAACAATATAAGGAGCTGTCTGCCTCTCGGGTGAGAAGAGATGAGGCAGACCTCAGGAAAGTTGCAGAACAACTAGACAGCTTCAAACCGTTGTCAGGTGATGAATCGTTACGCAATGTTGTCACAGGGATTAATGCCAACGAGGATGTCAACGTCCAGGATCTTTTCGAAATCGGAAAAGACATTGTACAGAAGATGGATGGACAGTCAGTCTTCTCCTACTCTCACAAACGGAGTTTAAAGGCAAATACTCTAGCGTCGAGCAAAAATGTAAAAGTTTCTGCAGATCGTAGCATTGATCCAGCGCTCCTATTCCAGAGGTTTCTCGTGGTCTCACAGACGGGTAATCTAAGGCTGGATGATGTCATGTCCTATGAACTCTGTCTCTACCCGATGTCTTTGTTTGAAGGAAAGGGCATCTTACGTCAAGCAGACAAACCGCAGCTGGCGGAGGCTCTCAGAACTTATGTTGAGACAAAATCGGACAGTGCTGTAACACAAACCGTTCCAGTCACAGAGCACAATGTACTAGATGGAGGATCTCTTCTTCACCGTCTAAAATGGAAAGAGGGAAGTACCTACAGCTCGATTGCAAACGACTATGCCTCATTTACTGTCGAACACTATGGGAGAGCAACTGTCGTGTTTGATGGTTACGAACTTGGACCAAGTATAAAGGACTGTGCTCATCAGCGGCGAAGTCAAAAGCTGGATGCAAGAAAAGTGCACATTACCGAGGTAACAAAACTTGCTGGGAAAAAGGAGGACTTCTTGGCGAATGCGGAAAACAAGCAGGCACTGATCCTGCTGATCATGGAACGTATGCGGCAGAAAGGCTGTGATGTTATTCAAGCAGAAGGAGATGCTGACGTTGAGATTGCAAAGGCAGCCATCAATATGTCTGCTACCAAAACAACTACCCTTATTGGAGAAGACACGGATCTTCTTGTTCTCTTGCTGTTCCATGCACGTTTCCAAATGTACTGCACTTTATTTCCGCTCTGACAAGGCGAAATCCTATGTCTATAATATCAAGGTGATAAAGCAGGTGCTTGGCGAGGCAGTTTGTAATGATCTGTTGTTTCTGCATGCCTTTACAGGATGCGATTCGGTGTCCAGGGTATTTGGAATAGGAAAGAAGATGGGGTTCCAGCGAATCGTCAGGAGCAAGAAAACAATGACAGACTGTTTAAAAGCATTCTCCCTACCAAACCAAAGCCAGGATGTTGTTGAAACCAATGGTTGCAAGGCAATGATAGCTTTGTTCAATGCAGATCAGAAGGACTCCCTGGCATCTATTAGATACAATATGCTCTGCAAGAAAGTTGCGAGAGCCAAGACGATTGTCATGCCAGAACGGCTCCCACCAACCCCATCTGCCTGTAAATTTCATTCTTTTCGGACTTACTACCAGGTTATGGTGTGGAGGGGATGTAGTGATGAAATGATGCCATCTGAGTGGGGGTGGAAGTTGGAAGGGGACAAACTTGTTCCAGTGATGACGGATAAAAGCCCTGCTCCAGATGCACTGATTCAGATAATTCATTGCAACTGTACAGAAAGATGCAAAACCCTAAGGTGTACCTGCAGGAGGCATGGACTAGAATGTACCAGTGTATGTGGACATTGCCAAAATGTAAATTGTGACAATATGAACGATGATCCACTGATAGATGATGATGAGGATGAGATGTGAAAAGTTGTGAAAAAAGGACGTAAGTGATTCAGGATAAGTGCAAAAAGGTAATGGGGGTAAGAGTACACCTTGATATGGCTCAAGGATTCATTTGACATCACTGGTAATGCTTTTGTGTGAAAGATTGACCCTGAAAACCTGGGTAATAATGCAAGATTTATTGATTTATCATGAAAAGTGCCCAAGTTAGTACTTCACATGTAAATGGAGAATTACTCGTAAACCGAAATAAGTCATCTTCGAAATTTGACACTTTCCCATACTCCGATTTTGTCCAACTTTTAGTATGTTGTAGACTAGACCCAACCCAGCACAAAACCACCAAAAAACAAAATTTTGCAATTCTTTGGGGGTCAATCAGTATATTGACCCGTCTAAAGTGGTCCTGGTGTAGGTGAGCTAACCGATGTTGGGGAGGGACGCTTTACTGCCGAGAAGCATGTGGAGATACTGAACGAGGTGTTACTTCCTTCGGTTAGGGCAGTATTGTTCCCTGACAGAATGCCCTTTTCTTTAGTTCAAGACAACAGCCCCATTCATTCAGCAAGAATAGTAAAGTTATGGTTCCAAGACCACCCAGAAATATCTGTTTTGCCACATCCCCCAAGGTCACCAGATCTTAACCCCATTGAACATATCTGGGCGACAATGACGAAAATGTGCTCGGAAAATGTAACGCACCGAACACTATCGTCTGTTCTTAGATCGGCTCAAATGGCTTGGGAAGAGCTAAGAAAACCTGACGGACAGGAGTTGGCGCATTCGCTTGTGACATCCATGCCCAACAGATTAAATGCTGTACTGGCTGCAGGAGGAGGTTACACTAAATACTGATTTGCATTCAAAGTGATTTTATTGTAAAGCTATTTATATGTTTTACATAATTTCATGAATAATGTAACATCATATTGTATCTGGCAGCTGTCGGAAATTATTCTTATGAGATATCGTTGTTATGTCTGTTTATTGGTTTGGTTTATGACAAATGTTACATATTATAAATATATTGGGTATGTGAACATATAGCCTATTTACTTTCCTCACCTTCATCAATGGGTAGTAATATAAAATTGATTAATGAAACTCATTACAATATAACGTAGCCAAGGGACTCGTATGGCCTAATTGGTAACTGAACAGCAGGCATGCCAACATCTATAAGGTTTCGAGCAATGTACCATAATGCTACGTCTTATGTCGTTCCCGATCGTTAGTTTTAATGCCGATACTTTTTTGGGAGAGTGTACATTCTCATTGTCTGCTACCAAGTCTCTCGTACCTGATATACTCTCCAAATGTTGCTTAGTTTGTGTTTGTGACTCTGCTCGCTATGATTACAACGTATCTTATTGCATGCCTGATATATTCCCATATTCCACCCACAACTTGTGATTGTGGTCATGACTCATGCCTGTCTTGATGTCTTTCATACAATATGCTCCCATGTTCCACCCACAAGTTGTAGTTGTGAGAGTGGTTGAGACTCAATGTTTGAATCACTGGTTTGCTGCCTTAAATTGAATACTATAATACCCTCAGTTAAATGGATGAATTTGGCAGGCATGTGCAAGACTTGCACCATTCCCTATCTCCATACCAGCCGTGGTTGGGTTGCATTGGTGTTGTATGCTTCCCTTATTCCACCTTGAGTGTGGCTGTGGGAATGGAGGGTTTTTGGGGCTTATATTGGTAATCCATGCTGATAAGCTCCTACCTTCTCTCCATCTCTTCCTATCTAGCTTTCATATATTTCGTTACTCACATAATCACATTTGGTTTCTTACTTTGATACCTTATGCAAATCAGCTTGGATTATTAATATGGGCCCGTGGGCTCCTTAGGAGGTAGGGCTTGCCTCCTAAGGGGCGACTTTTCCCAGTAAAAATAAATACATAAATAAATAAATAAATAAATAAATGCGATGGCTGATCAAACCGCCAGGTTGCCAATGGAAGTGATCACAAAGCAGCACACAAATATGACAAGCCCTGAGGTAAGGATCATGATTACTGTTCCTCTTATATTACATGCTTATATATTTCTATTGTTTTGTCAAGTAAGACACTTGAACTAAGTACATTACAATTTAACATTTTAATTTGTAGTGTGCTTTCACATTCTCAGCTCAGTCGGGTACGCAATTTGCCTGACAAAAATGCTCAAATTGCGCATCTACTTAATTATTATTTTTTTTAGTTAGCTGAAGGAATAGGGCTAAATGAATACAAGCCAAATAAAGAGATAAATAATAAAATAATATCTTATGTCTTAATGGGATATAGGTGATAGTGAACAGAATTTACAGAAAGTAACTTACCCATGAAATGATCATCCATATCTAGATACTCCGATTTTCCTTTAGACACTTTGCATATTTTCAGAGGTGGGTCTGGATTCATCTCTCCCCTTAAATTATTGACAATAAATTCTGGATGCCAGAATTCATCACATGTAAACAATTGTTTACTATTCACGTCTCGAAACTGATTATCTTGTACACTCCAGGTAAAGCCAGCGTGTATTTTCAGATTTGTGGTTTGTGTTGCAGTATTTGCTATTTTGATGTCGGTGACGGACATATAGTCTATGTATACTTTTATGCTCCTTTCAAGGGATAAGGGCAGCTTACGGCTCCTGTTGTTCACCTCCCGAGATTCACAATCCAGCTCATCACTCTCATCAAGAGCGTCGATTTTGCAGTCGCAGCGATGCTCTCTTGGAATGCAGTGGCCATTGTGATCTGAGAACTGGAAGGGAGAACATGCAGTGAAAGTGAGGGTAGCACTGGAGGTCTTCGAGTGCCACTGATGTCGTCCCACAGGCCAATCCTCCTCAAACAGGTGCCATTGCTGATGATAAACTGGAGACCAGAGCACCCACCTTCCATTCTGCTGCTGGATCACAGACACTTCATTGAGACCCTGAAAGTAAATCACTCCATCAGGGTTGATGTTCAGGAAGAAATAGCGGTCATGATGCTGAAGCGGGCCGTAGAGTGTGTAACGAAGCCAAGCTGGGGCAACACAAGCGCTGCAGTCAACTTCGGCAAGACACAAGATCGAGGTGATTGTTCTGTTGACTGCGAGGATGGGGCAAGAAGGAGGTGGCAGGCCCTGAGGAGGAGGAGTGATAAGTTCCCCACCAAGCCAGATCACAAGATCTGGGTGTTCTGTAGGGCACCGGGCAGTCAGGGCAGAGGTGAGGTCAGTGTCCTTGGTGGGTAGCTGACCTCCCATAGCTTCACAGCGGTGACGTGTCTGAAAATAGTCAGCCGATACGTCCAGCCAGAATATATGGTGCCGATCTTGAGAACACAACTCCTGTAGGGAGAAAGAAACCTTTTTAAAGACAAGGATCAGAAATGTTCAGTATGAACACAAATTTATTATAATATTTTTTGTATATCTAAGAAATACCTGCTCATATTATTATATAGTAAGAGTATGTGTATTTCACTGAGAACCCACCACTCTCTGCTTTCACTGAACAAATTTATGCAAATTGGGAAGAACTCCTCAGTATCAAGGGCGTCAGAATGATCTCGCTTAACCCGGGAAGGCCGACACGCCAACTGGGTGGCTGTTGCGCAGCAGGCCAACAAGCCACCCTGTTTTAGAGCTTCACCAAAAATGTGCTATCCTTGGTTACACTTTCTAGCTTGGCTGAGGCAGTCTCGATGACAACACTGCCGGTCTTGAGGTTCAATGAACTCCTCCCTCCCTC
>JAOXOF010000071.1:980338-992014 GCA_028571265.1 Pagurus longicarpus | reverse complement strand
CTTATGCCGCGGGTTTGATGCACATGCTACGTGATGCTGGAAAGTTTAACAGATTAATGTCCAGATACACTTTCCAGTAGGCCTACAGTAGGCCTACAGTAGGCCTACAGTAGGTTACAGTAGGCCTTACCTATGTCATGGGTGCTTTTTAAGGGGGAAGATTTGTTACCAGGCGGGTACTTCTTATCCCTATTTTTAAATACGGGTTGATACGCCATTTTATGCTTCATGATGTATTGAAGAATGTTAAGGTCATCTCCTAACTATAGCCTAGTAGCCGTCTGCAGGCTTTCACTTCATTTGGATCACTAGGTAGCTGGTCGGGATCTCGCTTGGCAGTGAGATAGCGCGTTGCTAGTCGCTTGAGTACCACTGCCCTCCCCCCTCATGCTTGATAGCGGTTGGGTGGAGTATCTTTCGAGAAACCTATTTCCACTGGCTGTTGATTAACTTCTAGGTCATAAGCGACCATATCTGAGCGGGAGTATATTCCATCCCTCTACAATTACCAGGCGGTACTGTGTAGTGTTTCTTCTATGTAGCAGAGACCGCTATCTAGCAGGGATTTACAACTGTTCTCGATACATAATGATCTGTACTATATACGACTTTCGGAAACGAACCATTCTTCTCTCAGCTTGGCAGCGGGAGAGTGTCACCTTTCTACGGTACATGGTGCCATTGGCGGTTGATTCTAACAGGTGTCTCATCACTACTGCTATCTAGTGGGACTAGCATTGCCATGTCTCGTCACTACTGCTATCTAGCGGGACTAGCATTGCCATGCTAGTCAACAACACTGAGCTATATCTCTCCCCTTACCAGTAAGATGCGGAGAGATTTGCCTGTACACTGGAATTTCATCCATTAGGGGGGGTTCCTATAAGGTTCTATTTACTACCGCTATTGTATGAGGTTAGCCTCCTTTCTTTCCGGTACTGCTACCGGTTAGTTCCTTTCCGCTAATGAGCGGGGAAGGACTGGCTTTACACGGAACTTGGTTCCATTATCAAGTTAGTTCGACTGCATACATCTTCCAGTGCTACTTATTGTCCCCCCTTCTACGACGCTAAAATCTTTTTCTGGCATTATGTCCTTTAATGTTTTGCACTGGTATCAGAAATGACTTTGAAAATAACTTAAATTAATTTAGGAGCCTGATTGATCCAAGAAGTTTACCTCAGAAGCTGCCAGACCAGTGTTGATGATAACAGTTGGTTTAAAATGTGCTTGTATGATACTGACAAGACGGTGTATGTGTTTTGTGTATGGCCACCCTCTATGGGAGCAAGGCGTCGGACAATAGATAGGTAGATAGTGCTACAGGTTTTAGTTCTCTCAATACTGGTACAACATAAGGTCATCAACACTGGGGACATTGGCTGCTTTGTTCTCTCTCTTTACCTCTCTCTCTGGGTTGTAGCCATTTGGCCACATTCAGCTTGCTGTTTTGAGGCGTTTATTTCCATCCAGTTGTCGATTTTATCCTGGTTATCGATTGCGAGCCAGCATATTTTGGAGAAAAAATAGACAACTAACATTTTTGACCGAAAAATGTCTTCGGTAAAGCTATATTTCTCGAAAGAAAAGTTGCTCGGTATCGCTCGCGAGGAACATATCGGTACTTCCCTGGGGGGGGGGGGTAATCGTCTTAAAATAATAGGTTGAATGGGGCCGAGTAGATACAACCCAGAGCTCTCACAAATCCCATTAGGGTCATTAACCCTTAAACACCGGGCGTGCGACCTTGCATTATGAAAACAATATATACCGGTACGTATATCCCACTCTCCCCAGCTAGCTAAATTTGTACATTTTTCGATAGAAAAATGTGTCCGGCGAAGCCGGACCTCTCCATAAAATGCTGCATCGCTATCGCTCGGCAGAAAATAAAATTGAAAGGAATAATAAGGGCCCGGGCTTCAGGGGTTAATATTGCAACTTCAATATATTGGATAAAGGTATTAAAAAGTTCTAACTATAAACAAGGAGGAACCAAATCCAGTATTTGTACATAATACTGTACAAAGTTCATCCAAAATCTGTGTCAAACACAGTTAATACAATAATAATAAAAATGTTAATGTAAATACAGGGTAACGGCAAAACTAACAAAATGCTTAACCCCTTGAGGCTTCAAGATCCTTTTGCGTTTTGTCCATTCGGCCTCATTCCCCCAGCTAGCTAAATTTGTACATTTTTCAATAGAAAAATACCTCCAGCGAAGCCGAAGTTGTTCATAAAATGCTGCCTCGCTATCGCTCGGCACGAACAAATTGAGGGCATAATGGGCCAAATGGATACACATTTATACATGAGTGTGAAACAGTTAATAGTGTTTAAAATGGGTAGGGGTCAGCAAGACCCTGGCCTATTGGATAAAGACATAAATGAACTGATACTGTTAAAGGGAGACCTTTTTCTTCAACTATACGGTAAGTCACCGACTCTGACAAAAATTACTAACACTGATTATTTTCCCCCTTAAGAAAAAACTAGCCACAAGTTTAGTTAATGGTCATGTTTACGTCCTGGTAAGTCTCAAAAGCGGTCCCGTAACGCTGGTCCCATACGTAAAAAGGGAGCATTTAAGTCGTTCGTCCTCGTTAATGCAGCGTTGTCAATTTTTGTCACAGTCTGTGACATAAGGCACTATAGGCTCCATGGGGCCAGATACATGTAAAATAAAGGGAACAGGCAAAAATTGTACTCGCCAAACTAAAACAAAAGATACTTTTTTACCCCTTTGGAATTAGTTATATAGTGAAAACTTCATAGGGATGTACATAGACATTTCTATTTTTAAAAATCTATAAAAGGCCATTAATTTTACAGTGAAAACTGGGCAGCTACACTCTTCAAACAACACAGTCCCATAGCATTAATACAGTATCAGGTGCTGCTAAACCAAACATTTGTTTAACAATAAAATACCCATCTCATTTACAAATTACTGTACTGTAATAATGAACCATAAATTTTAGTTCATTTCTCCCATATTTATTGATCACCCCTGTGGTGGGGGAAGCAGAATAACAATTTTTATAGCAAGTCGTAACAAGCAAAAGCAAAGCAAAGTTGGGCCCATACGCTGAAACAGCGCATTGCCGAGGCGCTCATCTAAGGCTCATTGCCAAGTCGTAAAAGGCGGCAAAAAAGGACATAGGAGGCGGAGGGCCACAAACCCCCTACTCTCCGTATAATCTTCCCGACAATAATCAACACAGACCATACAGTTCCCTTGTCCGCGGCTTTTGCCGCACACTTTTGATAAAGTTTCTTCATTCACATGACAATTTTGCGAGCGATAGCGACCTTTTTGCTGTGCAAGCTACCGCTTGCCTTCAAGGAGCTCGCTATCGCTCACAAAATTGTCAGCTGAAAGGAGAAAACCTTACAAACGTGTGCGCCAAAAACCGTAGACTTGCCAACCCTGACAGAGTAAGAGGCAAGGGTACACAAGAGCGATCTGTGCCCCTAATGCTTGGTCTGTCTTGTAGCGGCCACACCCGAGTACGGGTTTTTGAGGCGCTGCATAGATAGATACATTGAACACTGTAATAATAAAACTACTCAAATAATTAATGCAAAACTTGCAAAATAAAATTACCAAAATCTTTGCACAACATAGAAAACTAAGAAAATTATTATACTATAATGATTACAATTATTCAAATGAGGAAGGGTTGAACAGTGATATTCAGGCTATAACAATGTTTACACTTCTAAACTGCTACAGTATATACAACACAACTGTCATAATAACGTCCACATCTAATATATATTATCATTACATTATTTTTATGTACAGTATCTATAATGTACTGCAACTCAGTGATCTGGTTGAAAAGAAATATACAGTACAACAAATGTCAGCCTGGCATTTTTTTATTATTGATGTCTAACTTCCTCTTACGTATACCCTGAAACTCACAACTCATCACTTGAAACAAGCAAACACAAAAACCAAAACAAAAACTATTAATTTATCTCAATAGCCGATTACTGTATGTGTAAGCGGGTAGGCAAAAAAGTTTTCCAATATAATACATAAGATAGCTGAAAACCTAGTACTGGGAGACTTCAACCTGCCAATAATTAGCTGGCCCTCTAGAAATATAATCGGTGGAACAGTTAGCGACCAAACTCAAGCTGGTGACCTTCTCAGACTGGCAGACAACTACTTTCTAGAACAAGTCGTTAAAGAACCGACAAGAACGAATAACATAGTGGACCTAATCTTAACAAGTGATGGTGAACTAGGCCTAACTCACAGTGTGCATGTTTCCAAAACAGTAATGTCTGACCATAACATAGTAGAAGTTAACACAAACCTAGAAAAATCAAAAGGCAATAAGGCAAAGCCCACTAATTTCCCAGAAACAGGATTGAAAAACTTAAACTTTTTTAGCGAAGAGACAAACTGGGAATCGTTAAACGCAGAAATGTCAAATGTAGATTGGGCTGTGATGAGTGAATGCCAAACTGTGAATGATATGCTAGAAATATTTATGGCTAATTGTGAAAAACTGTGTATTAAATATATATCCCCCGCAGAAGAGAAAACAGACACAGAAACAAAATTCCAAGGGATAGAAAAGTTCTCATGCAAAACCGAACAAAGCTCTTGAAGAAACTTTTACAAAAACCAATGTCAGGCAGTGGAAGAGAGGCAAAAGTGAAGGAAATAGAACTTAAACTGAAAGAATCATACATCAGAGAACAACAACAAGAAGAAAACAAAGCACTAATGGCCATAAAGAAAAATCCAAAATACTTTCATTCCTATGCAAGGAAGAGTGAAGGTTGGCCCCCTAGAATGCACAAATGGAGAACTAGTGGAGGACTCAGAGAAAATTGCAAATATTCTTGAAGAACAACACAGGAGTGTATATAGTGTGCCAATGCGGGAAAGAACAATGAACCCCAGTAAATTTTCTGAAACGGAAGGCAATAACGCAGACACTCTCAGTGATATAAACTTCACCCTAAATGACATTATTGAGGCCATAGATGAAATAAAAGAAAACTCGACAGCAGGGCCGGACAATCTACCAGCAATACTCCCCAAAAAAGTGCAAGCCCGCATTGGCCACCCCAATCGCCTTGATATCACTGGACACTGGGACCATACCATCGAAGCTGAAAGAAGGACTAGTCACCCCAATCTTTAAAGGGGGCTCACGAGGCCTAGCTGCAAATTACAGGCCCGTCTGCCTCACCTCACACCTCATAAAAGTGTTCGAGAGGGTCATCAGAAGGTCCATAGTGAATTTTTTGGAGAGGACTGGACAGTTCAACCCGGGACAACATGGGTTTCGAAAAGGAAGATCTTGCCTCTCCCAGCTCCTGAACCATCATGAAACTATTTTAAACGAATTGAGCAGTGGGAAAAATGTGGATGTAGTGTACCTAGATTTCGCAAAAGCATTTGCAAGGTGGACTATGGGGTGCTGCTACATAACATAAAAAAAGATTGGCATCACCGGAAAACTAGGACGGTGGATTAGTTTTGAGTGAAAGAAAACAAAGAGTAATACAGTAGTTGACAGTACCAGATCAAGAAATTCAAAAGTGATCAGTGGAGTACCACAATGCTCAGTACTGGGCCCATTGCTGTTCCTGGTGATGATAAGCGACATCGACCATGAGATAGTGTCGTCCAGAGTCTCCTCTTTTGCAGATGACACAAGGATCTCACGAGCAGTCACCAACAGTGAGGACTCTGAAAGCCTACAGAAGGACCTAGACAGACTTTATAGCTGGTCAAACAAAAATAACGATGTTCAACAGCAAAAAGTTTGAGCTAATAAAATATGGTACAAATACACATCTCAAAGAGTACCGGTACAAGGTGGGCGAGGAGGAGATACAGATCAAGGACTCACTCAGGGATCTGGGGGTATGGATAAGTGATGACTGCAGTTTCAGAGAGCACATCAACCTCACCTCTGGTTTGGCCATAAAAATGAGTGGTTGGATCCTCCATACCTTTAAAACAAGAAAACCTGAACATTTATTACCCCTGTGGAAGACTCTTGTTGTGTCCAAACTTGAATATGTGTACCAGCTGTGGTCTCCATGCAAAATTAAAGACATACAAGAGCTTGAGCAGGTATAGAGGGTTTTTACAAGGAGATTAGTCAGGGACTCCCATGAGGGCCAAGACTACTGGGAGAGGCTGAAACTCCTTAAACTCTACTCCCTTCAACGACGGAAAGAAAGATATATCATAATATATGTCTGGAAAGTACTGGAGGGCGCTGTACCAAACCCGTCGCAAAACAGAGGGGATGGCATCAAGGAACTACACCATCCCAAATTTGGCAGGAAGTGCACGAGGAGGTCACTTGACAGCTGCTCCCAGCGTATGAAATCAATCCAGGCAGAAAGTTTCACGGGTGCTGGACCTAAACTCTTCAACTGTCTCCCCAGAGACATAAGGGATCAAACAGGAGTGAGCACCGAGACTTTTAAGACAAGGCTGGATAAATTCCTGGCTACCATACCAGATGAGCTTCCAGTCCCACACGGCCCGACTTCAAGGGGAGCCTCGACGAACTCCATTATCGACCAGCTCCAATACATGAAGTTCGAGCGAAGGTGTGGCAGCGGTGGGTCCCCAGACTGGCCATGGTGAAAGACACATGAACTTCGACAAGTAAGACAAGTAAGTCATGTGTGAGGGAGGGAGTGTACGGTGCTCGGCGTGTATCTCGCCTCTTCTCGTTCATATGCATAGCCTATATATGTGTCAAATGTGCATATGTAAGACCACTTATCATCACTTATGATAGTATGAAGGAAAACCAGCATAACTCCCAAATAATCGGTGATAATCATAATATACAATATACGTAGGGTGTACTGTTAACAATAACGGGGTTGTGAGGGAGCGAAAGAGAGGAGATAAGAACTGTTATTTTCCGTCAGTTTTTCGTTTATACAGTAATGCAATGACAGTCACAATAAGACGGGGTTGGGGGGTAGTTATGGCCATTATTCCCGTCTCACTAGTCAAAACAGTGACAGTCTGACATATTACATTTTTTACTTAAATCATTATGACATAATATAATTGAAATTAGCCTAGCATGTACTCCTTTAAATAAAGTTGATCATAAAATATTATGTATAAACAGTTAGTTCTGGTCTGTGTTGTAAGCCCCTATATAGACCGAAGATATCCATACATAACCATGGTTTATAGACTGAATGTACCAACAAGTTTAACCTAACTAGGCCTAAACCTCTAATCTAACTAGGTTGGTGGTGCATTCTAATCTAACTGGGTTGGTGGTGCATTCAGTCTATAATTCATAGCATTAAATTAACCACTGGCAAAGCACCAAATGCAATGTCCTTCAATAGCCATTTGCAATTCTGCATGTCAAATTACACACTTGACGTATTTAATTGTTTTGATATCATATGATCGTATTTTTTTTCGTCAGCAATATGCTATGATATTCATTAATCCATAAACTAGCCTGAACAGATTGCGTAGCTGTATGTAGCTCTAGACAGATGTCAAGTTAACAAAGAAAACAAGAGAAAATGTCAATATATACAGCATAACATATTCAGAATACTGATATATGTATATTCCTAACACCTAGATAACATAGCAAGTGGCTAAAAGTAGAGGTTTATGGTAATATTCACTCGTGTCATGCAAAATCTACAGGTTACGCAAAGCGAGGTCATTCAAACCTCCCATCACAGGAAGTTACAAGTTTCGCCTTCAGATAGTCCTATTTACCGACAAGTTAAAGGACCAGAAAGACAAATAATAAATAAATATGTGCAACCAAGGTTTCAATCTCTCTCAAAACTGTTGCATTTCATCTGTCACATCGAGGAATTTGAAAAGTGCTCTTGACAACTATTTACGGGGTCAGAGGAGCAAGAGTGTGGCATAGCGGGGTTATAAATTATGCAAAAACTAAAGCAATTACTAAATTACATCTATTGACAATTCGCCCAAAATATAGAGAATGAACTTACACAGCCTACCACACAACAAATAACAAATATATACTTTATTTATTAAGATTTTCATACAAAATAAAAAGGATGCACTCACCACACTCTCTCTGTCACGGTGAGCCCTGGATCGATGCGCAGGAAATCTGCGCAGAACACACCAAACCTCAAAACTCACGCATATTTTAAAATATATGCAATGTCACAAGTTGTACATTAGTTTATTAACTTCGTGTTGATCGAAATACTATTATACCAACCCTATGTGGCTTGTTTCATAGTTCTACCACTAATTTATACTCAATAGATTTCGTCATTGGTGCAACGTTGCCAAGTTTTGCCCACTGTTTTGACAGCAAATATTGAAAATGTCACATTATTACATGTTCTGTCAACTGAAATAATTTCAATGGTTCTATCTATGGTTAGGACATTAGTGGGCATGGTCCTCAATAAGTATTAAATACGTAAATGTGTAAATAAATATGTGTGGGGAGGGTGCCTTGCTTTGTAATTGCTGGTTGCACAACCTTTCTTTTATATTAATTATTATAAAACTGACTGCGAAGCTTGTGCATCTTATTTATGGCAATTTCAGATGGCACAGACTGGTTTACAGGCATAAATGATTTTGGAAACAGATTTGGCACCAGCTGTTGATTACAGGATTTCATTTGACGTTTCGTGATGTCATGAGACTTGTGTTTACAGTGCTAGGGAAGGAAGAATTTCAGACATTTTTATAGCAATCTCCCCTTATAATTTGTCAAGTGGTCATTTCTATCATCTCTCGACCCACCAGAGAAAATGACGTCGCCAGTAGTGGGAGGAACGAGGGGCTACAACTTCAAGATAGTGCTGTTGGGGGAGGGGTGTGTTGGCAAGACCAGCCTCGTACTACGATATGTGGAAGATAAATTCAATGACAGACACATTACTACTTTACAGGTGCATGTCCAACCAATTTCGGCCTCTTCTTTGCTGTATTCAATGTAGATTCTTGGTACCTAGACTATTTAAAGTTAGTCTAGCTAGACAATGTCACCCTAGGCCTAGGCCTAGTTGGTAATTAGGCTAGGCCTATCCCTAGACTTTACATTAAGTTAATAAAAAATGTTCTAAGGAAATAGCCTATGTAGCGATAGGAATCATACTCATAGGATATCTTATACAAGGTGACCCAGAATTGGGTTACCCATCTAGCAAAAGTTGACAATGCTGTCTTTCTATAATAGTCTGCACTAGGCAGTATGTGACAAGACAAGTTGACTACAGTACTTGGATATCCTACTTGGAAAGTTGGATGACTTACTTAGAGATGTCTAGCCTTTAACGCCCGGCCATACACCGTTGTGTACGTTATGTGCTTTGGCACAAACACCGGGCATACACAGTTGTGTACGCAAACCCTATACGTTCGTGTACGCCCGGTACCTGGTGCCAATTTTTTTTTTTACGACCCCTGGTGTAAAGGGTTAAAGATGGGTACGTTCGTCGATGGTCATCACTTAATTCCTAAACCTGTCAACTACGGTGTTACTCGGGGTTTTGTCCAATCTACAGTTCTAATTTCTAGCAGTTATCAATGATTATCTAAACTTTATGTACCTCTAGCCCTATCCACTCATATGCTGATGACTACCTGACACTTCTTTACACTCCTTTGTATACTGTCTCAGCTCCTCTCTCACAATAATAGCCACTCCCATCTTCGCTCTCATTCTCTCATCTATGCCAGACTTTCTACCTTTCGCATCACAAAATCTACTTTACCTACACCTTTCAATTTAGTCTCACTCAGTAAGAACACGGCAAGCTCTTTTTTCAAACAACCTTCCAATCTCCTCACACTTCTCAATTATTCCACATCTATGCCCATTTAACCCTTAAAGCCCGGCTGTACTATATGCAGTACAAAAAATAAATGTATACTTGTACTTACATAGGGGCCCGGCTTGAGGGGTTAAAGCCCCAATCATTAGGGTCCAGGAATGCTGACTCGTCCCCTTGCCTCTGCCTGTTTGTTGACTTTAACGACATGCTGGAAAAAGCAATGGTAACATTCTATCCCCCAGACCACAAGGACAAATATATGAGAAAATAGAAAGTATAAATGAATGAAACATCCTGAGTAAACTATGGAAAAGGTTGATGATGCTCAACCCTGCACTCTGATAAACCAGCCCACCAAAAAATAAAAAAATAAAATAGATAAGTAAATATAAAATAAATATAAAACAATAATGCAAGGTACAAAAACTTAAACTTTTCATTTATCTCCCTACATACAACATGATATGACAACAGGTAACAACTCTCAATATCTTAGAATGATGGGGAAGATAAGATGGTACGCTAATTATCTGCATATGATCTTGTTTATTGAAGATGAAATAAAGGTAGGCTGACAGTGCACTACTAAGTGGACCAACCACAAGGAGTTCTACAGGGGAGTGTCCAGTATGGATTTTTCCAATTTCTTGGTTGTGTCCATTTGGAACTTGGCGGGGGGATAGAATTTTATGTCGGTGCCTCCCAAACATAGCTGAATAGTCTGGCCCTAGGGTGCATTTGTACATCATTAGCATGTCTTTCTCTCCTTTCTTTTAAACTAGTTATACTTAATTTATCGAACCTCCCTTCAAATGGCCGTTCTCTGAGACTTATAATTCATTTAGTAACTGCTCTCTGGATTTGTTCTAACTAGTGAATATGCTTCTTATTAGGAGGGAATCACACCACTGCTGCATATTCCAATCTTGGACTTATACTTTTTATAAGTTTTGCTACCACTTTGTTTTTATTACAATACTGTATATGCAATGGAAAACTAGGCTAAACCACTGTATGTATGTGTGTAGCCTATGCAGGCTACAGCCTGTGGAAATAGGAAAGATAAACATGATGTTTACCTGGTCAAAGACCTCTTTTCTCCTATTTTCACAAACATCTCTCTATTGCCAGACACCTAATAACCTGCAATAGCGGTACCTGGCCACTATCTCAGCTGTGTTCTTAATCCCTGAAGACCTGGACCTCCTGGGTGGTGGTAGTGGGAGAGTGAAGGGTCCCACATGATTGGTAGCGGTTTACACCAGGATATCCCAGGTACCAATCATTTTATCCTATTTTGATCCATACTGGAAATTTGTTTGACTATTTTCACAACCTGGGCAAATGGGAGAGAAAAAACATTGACCCCTTCCTGTACAATGACATTCTTCTATTTTGGCTAGACATTTAATGATTTTATTTAGCTCCTGAAAGGACTAAAACAATCCACCAACTACGTGGCATCAACTGGCGCTCTACTACCTCCTACAGACCGTTGGAAGTCCTTGTATGCCTGGATCTCCTGTGGGGTGGTGGCCGGGGAGGGGAAGGTGCCGCTGGAGGGAAGCAGGTCACACCACCCTACTCGAGGAACCAGGGTTGCGGGGTCGTACTGCTTCTTCTGGATAGATTTTTTCACAGCCTGAGGAAAAGTGGGTAAATGTAGGCATTAATATGAGATTCCTTCTTATATCTTATTCTACAAATAATCCATTCCAAGGTATATATAATTTTATCCATCATACATATACTGTACTATTGGTCTGGCGGTGGCAATGCTGCTCACCAAAGGCTGTTGCGGTCTCCCCCGACCTGGTTTCCACAATTGTG
Organism: Pagurus longicarpus; assembly: GCA_028571265.1. NCBI lineage: Eukaryota > Metazoa > Arthropoda > Malacostraca > Decapoda > Paguridae > Pagurus > Pagurus longicarpus. Next base: position 980,365 of record JAOXOF010000071.1, on the reverse strand, counting down.
AGGGTTGCACTTGTTGATGAGCGTATA
>JAOXOF010000061.1:591555-602303 GCA_028571265.1 Pagurus longicarpus | reverse complement strand
GTGTGGCAACCTGGACAGGCATCAGCCACGGCCTCATCCAGCCTCCTCTGATAGCTGAGGAGAGCTGGGTGGTGACCCACAATGTAAACTTAAAGACAATGAGTATAAGCTATCTATTTACCACCTTCACTTCCACAAGTTTATCATAAAAGATCAAATTCTCATTGTATTGAAGGGTGAAGGAGAGTGTGAGGATTGTGTAAAAATATCTGTTACCTACCTGCTTGATGTGGGTGAGCAAGCGGGCCTTCTGCCGCACCTCCTCTTCTAGACTGTTGATCTTAGCCTCATACTGTAACACCAGGGCTGCTCCAGTCGTTGTTCCGCTCCGACCCATCACCAGTCTGTTCCGCTCTGCCATCCACTGTTCCTGCTCTTCTTCCTTCTGATGCAGTCGGTTCCTCAGTGCTGTGATTTCTTCTACAGCCCCCTGCAGTCGAGATTCTAGCGCGTGCTTCTCTTCCACGGCTGACTTGAGCTGCCGCCGGAGTCTGATTTCGCTCTCATCCCGCTCGGCCTGGCAAGAAGCACCAGTCTTATTTTCCCTGCCATTATTTTCCTCCCTTTCTCTTTGTCTCCCTCTCCCATTTTCACCTTTTCTCGGTCTCTCAACATCTCCTTCTCTCTGTACATCAGCTCTCTCCTTTTCCCTGATGGTTCTCTCTGGTGATGGGGAGACTCTATTCCGTCGTAGCTGTCTAACTGGTGTGCCACTACGACTAGAACGTAGCGAAACTTCAGGAGACCGATTATGTGGGCTCTCCCCTCCCTCGCCCAGGTCAACAGAGTTTAACGTCTTCAGGCATACTCGGCATAATTTATCTGTTGCCGCCTTTGCTGCCGCACTCAGTTTTTCCTTCAGGATCATCTTCTCACGCTCTATTTTTCTCAGCAACTCACGGCTTGTCTCCAGTTTTCTCCCACTGACATCCTGTACAGTCTCCAGTTCCTTCACACGGGCCTTTAATTTATCAATAGTCCCTCGTAGTTTCTTCCTCTCCTCCCACCTAGCTACTTGTTCTTGGGTCCGAGCTCGGCGGTTCTCACTCTCCCGCACTTCCTCCGTTCCGTTTATCTTCTCCAATTTGTCTCTTAAATTTTCTATCACCCTTGCTATAGCTTCAGGAGATCTGCCTTCAAGATCCTCCAACTTGTGCTTCAGTGTGCTGTTCATGTTTTTCTGTTGCAGCATTTGTTTCTCGACTTTGAGGTTTTCGGATCTGAGGGATTTGAGATCTTCCTTCAAATTCTGTAATTCGGTAGTGGATCTGTCTTTAAGCTCTGAGAAGGAGAGGTTTTGCTGATTCAGTTGCTTCTCCAGATCATCCCTACTGGCAGTTATCTTTTCTATCTCCACTTTAAAGGCTTCCGTGATTTTGGAGGTTTCTTGCCCAGAATTTTTATCCCGGTTGGGTGTGTCATCCTCCTGATCCCTACTGGCTTGCTCTCCTCTCATTATCATTCGCTCCTTCATCTCCTGGACAGCTGTGGTCAGCTTAGCCACTTGTTTCTCTTTCTCTATCAGTTGGTCGCGTAGCTTCTCTACCAGGGTGCGCAATATGGCTGAGGGTGTGCGGGCAGCAGCTTCCCTCAACAGGTTAACCTCGTCCTGGCAGTCGTCCCTCTCCCCACGCACCTTGATCAGCTCCCCTGAGAGCCGGTCCACCTCCCTTTGATGTTGCTGTGCCCGGACCTGCCCCGACACCTCCAACTGCTCCTTCTCTTCAGCGTACTGCCTGCGAGCTATGGCCAAGTCTCTTTCCAGTTGCACGATCCTCCTCTCGCAGGTGTTGTTGTGGCTGCGGGCTTCCTCCAGTTGCCTTTCACATAGTCTCATTGCCTCCTCCAAACTCTGCAGCTGAGATGCATGTTCCTCTCTCAGGGTAGTAGAGGTGGTGGGGTCGCGCATGGGGATATCGTCCAATTGTGCCTGAGCTTGTCGGAGCTTCATCACTGCCTCTTCCTTATCCTTGGCCAGGCGAGTGAGCTCCTCTTTGGAGCGTGCGGCCATACTGAGCTGTTTCTCATGTTCCTTGGCTAGCAAGTCCTGATAGTGGCTCACTGAGTCCTGGCTCAATCGTAGTCGGTCTCTCAGTCCGTCAATCACCACCTTGATGCTCTCTTCTGACAGCCTCCCTTCCTTCACTTCAACATCTATTTTCTTCTCAGTTGAGACTAGTATGTCTTTTGAGGAGCTACTCAGGCACCTCAGCTCATTAATGACCTTATCTCTCGCTAGCACTTCTATCTCTCTCTCCCGCAGCTTCTCTTGGGTTGTCTCCAATTTCTCTCTACACTTATCCCACTGAGTTTTGGCATCCCCAAGCTGTGCTGTTTTTAGCTGCAACTTGTCGAGGGTGTTGTGCAACTGTGTGGCCAATGGAAGCTTAGTGTCCAGTGTATCGTTAAGTGTTAGGGTGGGCATATCGAGTGTGTCCCGGGCCTGTGTGTCCTGGTAGGACTGCAAGGTGCGGGACAGTTCCTCCTCGCGTTGGTCCCACACTAGCTGCGCATCGGTCCAAGTCTTTTCAAGGGCAGTGAGTTGGTCCTGGAGGTGTGTGAGCCGTTTTTCCCGAGCCTCCAGCCGGGTCTGACTCACAGCTCCAGATTCCTCAAGGGCTGTCACCTTTTCTTCAAGCTCAGCATTGACAAGGAGCAACTCCTTCACACGTTCACACCAGGCAGACACATGCTCTGAATTACCATCAGAAGCCTCCAGAGTAGCCTTTAGATCCTCCAAGGCCTCCTGCTTCACTTTCAACTGCCGTAGTGCCACTCGGGATTCTAGCTTGTCGTGCAGGGCTGACTTTAGGGCCGCGTGCAAGGCAGCTCGCTCCTCGTGTAGTGTGCTCAGAGACTCTACTGTGCGTTCCTGTTGACTCAACGGTACTGCTCCAGCATACTGCTGCCTGTTGGGATTATTATGAATAAATAACACCTTACATACTACCAGGGTGGCAAACCGAGACCATTTGATTTTACGACTAGAATTAAATGAGAAGAAATGCAGGAAAATGTACCGGTATTATATTTTATGGTTCATTTTATTCTTTTTTTGTCCCATCAAAAAAGGTAATAAGAACTGTAAAACTGAAATGTAACTTGTGTATTTCATAAAAATGGCTATAAAAAGGGATTTTGTTTTAAGACTAGTTTTCAATAGTTTGACAGGCTGCACATAACCACTAAATACACTCTATCACCAAATCTATAGCACATGTGATATGTGATATCTACCAGTAACTTGGCCGGAGGGGAGGCTTGAACCCGCGACCCTACGATCAGCAGCCAAACGCTCTACCAACCATGGCCTAATGAGGGTTCATTTCCAGCAGGCCAGAATAATAAATTGGTCATCATACATACATATACCAACCATGCTATTGTTCATGGTTAATAGAAAAGAAAGGCTTATATATGCTGTCTTGGTGGTGTAATGGGCAACGTCCTAGTGTTCTGTGTGTACCATCCCGGGTTCAAATCCTGGGAAGGCAACATGCTTTCATTGATTTTATTAATTTTGGTTGGTGGTTGATGTTAAGAACAATGGTTAGATTAATCCCTTGCATACCCAGGACATTATTGTTGTCTGCCGTATCCATTCAGCCCCATTATCCCTTTATTTTTTTTCTGCCGAGCGATAGCAAGGCAGCATCCTATGGAGAAGTGCGGCTTCACCGGAGACTTTTTTTTTTATAGATAATTTACAAATTTGCCAGAGAATTTTTTTCTATAGAAAATGTACAAATTTAGCTAGCTGGGGGAATGGGGCCTAACGGATACAAAACAGATAAAGAGAAAAAGATGAAAATAAAATTCTGGGTCTGAAAGGGATAAACAGTACACCCATGAGAACTTTCAAGGAAAAGTTATATTAACTTAATATCACAGTGTTTATGTGTCGAGGTGTTGGTGAACTATGTGTTAGTGCATGTTGCTGTCTGTGTGTGGTGCACGCACATACTCCTATGATGCCATAAGTGGTGATGTCACAAGTGGTGACATCACTGTGGTGTGTTGGCGGGGCTTTTAGGTAAACTCCGGCAGTCTTTTATGTGTTGCTGGTGAGTATGGTTGTAGCGATCTATCTATACAGTATGGTTGTATGCCAACACTAATAATTTTGACTGTACCTGAGATCTGATATGATGTAGTGTAGTCGAGTAGCCCTGGTGCGGTGCTGGTGTGCAGCAGTCTCCAGGAGCCGGTCCCTCTGTCGCACCTGCCGCCTCAGTGACCATGCCTCGCCCTGCACCCTCTGTTGCCCTGCCTCCACCTCCTCCAGGGACCCAGACATCTCCAGCACCTGCACCTTCAGGAGGGTTATCTCATGGTGGAGACGGCCTGGAAAGAGAGACCGTGTTGAGTACATACCGTTTATTTATTTTTTGTGATTAGATAGATTAACCAGATCGTTGATTTACTATACACATCTCTTATAGGGCTGGCCTTAGCTTACACTAAGGATACCGTTTATTAAAATAAACAGTTAACTCTCCATCAGTCTTGACAAATCCTAGTCACAAATGCATCACCTTCATGGTCAAGTTTGAAGGCCAGAGACCACCCCCGAAGTTAATAAGGTGAGGAGGGTCCACTCAAAATCCTTCCTGAACCTTACTACACTATACACTCTCTCACCCACAGAGGACTCCAGCACTTCCACCTTATGAGACAAGATTTCATGGTGAATGGGTCTAACCTAAAAGAAGTGACAGTGTTCACTGTTCAGTATCCCTCTAACACCTTGTAATAGATAACACCAACTACAGTACAGTAAAGAACAGTACCTGTATATTGAAATACCGGTATACTGTACATCACATTGAAAGAAGTGTGCCAATATCTACTGACTACTCAACGTCAGATTGAAAGCATTGATATATGCATACATAAATTTAAAGGCCCACTGACATCAGATTTCACTCTATATTGTGTTATAGAAAATGCTGAGGCTTTATGTGAAGAATAAATAAGTAAAATCTGAGCATCTTATATTCCAGTTACCGGTACCTCAATAAAAATGGGTGAATAATTCAACATTGGTAACTGACAGGCATCACTCCACTGATGACGTCATCAACCAGGATTCATAAAAAATATTATAATACGATAGTTAATAGAACCATTAAATTCCAATGGTAGCATCTTTGTCTTAATTATATGAAGCTATTCCAAGAGATTGAGTTTCAAAATACTGTATTATTATTTGTGTTGCTGGTGCTAATAAGTTTGTACTCTACCCGTGACGTCATACTAAGGGTGCCAGTTACACTCTACCCGTGATGTCATACTAAGGGTGCCAGTTACATATTATTTGCCTTTTTATATTGACCAAAGTAACACATAATGAGCTGTAAGAGGTATATATCCTAAGAGTTAGCATCTGAATAAAATAGAATCTGCAAAGTCGCTTGTTAGGTGTCAGTGGGCCTTTAAAGACCGAGTGTTCCACATGTGGTGTGGTGTGGCGTGGCGGCATCCAGGCAGCACAGTTCAGATGCCTCAAATGTCAGGTTTTTAGCTTAAAAATCAGCATGTATAGTCTAATCCCATGTTTTCCTAGGTTTACTCCTGGGTGCAGCTCCCCCCACCCACAGGGACTTTCATCTTTTCTCCCAATTTTGTTCATCTATTCTCTGCCCATGCCCACACCATCCAATATCCTGTGCCAGGATCTCACACAGACTTATACTGTACTTTACTTCCACTTGGCAGAATAGTTAATCCATTACAGGTAATTACTCAATTTTTTATGGAAACATTTGACACAATATGGCTCTGCACTTTTTTTTTTTTTTTCATAATTAAAAATTGTTGTGATAACTGAATAATCAAGATGGGGATAAAGTTAACTACCATTGTCTATAAAGAAAACTACAGTAAAGGATTCAACCTTGGGTTATCTCTTCTCACATCATCTAAGCTAACCATTCCTCCCATTCTCTCTTTCTCATCTCCTCTCTTGGCAATGTTGATGCAAGAGGTCACTGAACGCTACTAAGATCTTGTTCTTGTATCCCATTTATTATTCATTCAGCATGTATATCCCATTCAGACCCAGGTTGCTGCCATATTTTTTTCTTCATCTGGGTTGGATCCATTCGGCCTTATTCCCCCAGCTAGCTAAATTTGTACATTCTTCGACAGAAAAATGTCTCTGACAAAGCCGGACTTCTCCACAAAATGTTGCCTCGCGATAAATTGAAGGGACAATGGAGGCCAAATAAATGCAGCGAGCTACAGTGTCCTGGGTCTGAATGGGATACACAGGAGTAAGGCATCTGGCAATAGAAAGATAGACAGCAAGTATAATCCTTCTGTGACTTACTGATGGTAGTGCGAGGTTCACTAAGTGCCGCCAGGTCTCTGTTCTCCCGCCTCAGCTGCTCTACCTCTGCCTCCTGTACCCCCTCCTTCACCTGCCTCTGTCTGGCCTGGACTCCCGCCACCTCCACCACCGCCTGCAACCGACGCATCTCACCCATCAACTCCGCCTCAGGAAAAACAAGAATTTTTAGAAAGATTTGCTTTACAGGTACTTAATCAACCATAACAAAAATCCCACTCAAAAAGAAATTAGTGAAGCATATGATCCTCCCGGAATTCGAACCCAAGACACCACATACAGAACTCCGACACGATAACCATTATACCATCGAGAGTTTTATGAAGTCAGAAAATTATTTATCTCTTCATATCTAACAGAAATTTGTTTACATATAAAGACAAAATAGTATTTTTTTATGCCTTCATTTCTAATAAGAGATTTGTTTTATGCATGAAAATATAGGGTTACTCTTTACCTTTACACTTCTAATCACTACCAGAATGTGTCCTTAAGTGCTTAAGTTCAGTATTGTAAATGTAAAATTCACAGGATTTAGTGTGGACATGATCAGTCGTTCCAAAGAAGGCACATATTGGTCGACTGGTACAGGCCTTAGTTGGATGCGTGAAGGAGGAACAATTCCAGCACTGAAGAGGCAGAGGTACGTAAGGGTGGACTTGACGACTCTCGCTCATGATTATGACTTTGTCAGATAGGACCCTCCCTTTGAATGCTAAGGTGGCTATATTAAGCTTGCGACCAATGCGACGATTAAGACAAGAATGAGTGGTAACATTAGTACATGAATAGCCACGTAACTGGAGGGTGCAAGGAGGGCGTCAACTGAAGGTGATTCATCAGAGCATGGATGGACGACAGTACCCTGAATGGAGTTAAGGAACCCATGGATAAATACCGTGACAAGGAAGTCTCCGATCATTTGAATGGCACGATAAACATCTGATTGATCTTCTGAAGTGATCTCAATGAGCCACCTAAGGGTATCTAGGGGTCAGATGGTCATCTCTTGTGAGGAGTATATATTGAGGAGCTCGTATTCAAGATGGCATCTTTGAAGGATGCCGTCAGACGTGAGAACTAAGTAACAGGGCCATGAGTGCACACCGAAGAGAGCATCAAAATGATTGTAAATAGGGTCAGGTCGGTAGGATCTGCACAGACATCTATATTTAAGCCTGTCATAAGGTTGAAGTGTGATCACCAAACTATCATTGGAAAGAGTAGTTAGTAGAGGTTGAGGTCTCGTGGTTATCGGAAGCAGAAGGCACCGACGTTGTTGGAATGGGTGCAGTTTTCAGAGACGTAGGAGACGTGGTTGATGTGCTGGTGGTAATGGTGGAAGACATGTTTGTATCCACGGATGTCGGAATTGAATCTTTGTCACAGGTGTTAGAAGACTGGTCAACGGGGACCGTACAATTATCTGGAAGAGTCACATCAGGTTCCAATGTCTCAATAGGTGTCGTAAAGGATTCAATGGCAAGGTCATGGACTGGGCCACAGGGTTGCAAGGAATAGTCCTGAAGAGGGTCGGTGGCATCGCTGGGGTCGTCAAGGTCAGTCCGGTTATTTATACACAAACTCAGCACTTCAAGAATCTTGCCAGCTCAATGCCCAGACACCTAGAGGAGGTCCTGAAGGTAAAGGGGGAGGCTACAAAGTATTGATTAGTGAGTATTCTGAATTTATCTGAATTTGTTTTGTAAACTTTCACTAATATTTAGGCCTGTTTTCTATGTGTCTCATCTTTTTCCGCTGACACTGTACATCAATGGGATAATGAGAGATGTAATGGACAGAACAATAGAGAGGGAATAGAAATTATAAATGATGGTAACTGAATGACTTGTCTCACATCTGTTGCATACATATATGATTCAGCATTGTTTGCTGAGTGTGAGCATGACCTATGCCAGTTGCTGGATATATGTGTAGCAGAAGACTATATATTTTGGAGCCATAATTAAGAATAGAGGAAAATCACCTAACATAACTTGACTTACCTTCTCCTGGTGTAACGTGGTGACCTGCTCTGTGACCCGGGCGTACTCCTCCCTGGTCACAGCCTGCTGCAGTGATAGTCGCAGGTCAGTGTCGGTGGCCTGGAGTTTCTGGTTCATGGCCACTGTGGCGTCGTGTGAGGACTTTAGTTCTTCCAGGCGTCGGCTCAGTTCCTCTCTCTCCTCTGGGGGTGCAAATGGCAGACAAAAGTGTTAAAGGCTAATAACACAAAAAAATAAGACATAATTGCCTGAGAAATCCATACATACATATGAATTTTAACAGACATAAGTGTTAAAATTAAATAAGGTAAATAATAAGACATAAGTGTACTTGAAACCATATATATCCTTTCTTAAAGTTAATTATTAACGGTTTATCAATTATATCACTATCTCAGTCAGAATGTATAGCCCTTGCATGGTCAACTTCCAAGGCAAGAGACTATCTCCCAAGTTACTGGTAACTAAGCGAGGCATTGATTAGCTGCACAAGAAACAAAAGAACTTCTTAAAAGTACTTCTCTAAGCAACTAGACAAATTAACAATAAAAAACTATTTTAACTCAGTGGTCTGGTTAAACTAGTCTAATTAATAATGTAAAACTTGCAAATTAAACAAACTAAAACTGGTCGCTGAACAATTACAACTTAGAAAATTATTAAAATCGCTATGACAATAACTCATCAAAGAATTTAGTAAAATAATATTTTGAAATAAAAGAATACAAATCAGCCACATACGGACACGTCATTAAGAAATGGTACAAAAAACTTACTTTTCATACAAGCGTACATGGAGGTGGCATGATCTGCTTTCTGTCTCTCCCTCAACTCTCGAGACTCCACCGCTGCCAGCTGCTTCGACAGGACCTCAACCTACATTAACAGGGACAAGGGTTTTCTAAACATAAGCATTAATGTAAAGACAGTGCAAATAATTTATAAAAAATTGCCACATTAATATTGACAAGAATTTTTTAAATGTAAACATAAATAATACTGTATTAGTCTGTAAAAACTGGTACGGACCTGAATGTGTGTCTTGTTGGCCCCCACCAGGTTAAGTGATGCCTGTAGAGAGTGGACCTTTTCCCGGGCACTCTCCAACCTCTCCCGCATCTCCTCCCTCTCCTGCAGTAGTTGTCTACGCTCTACCTCAACAGAAGCTTCACTCTCTCGCTCCTTACACTGATGGGAACAAGGTGAGAGAAGTCTACTGATAAGCACCCAAAATTCCCCTAAAAAAAGGTAAGTGTAATGGGAGCTAAAAAGTTATGCAGAATTTTGGCAATACCTATACCAAGACTTTGACAGCTCACTCACATTCAATCTTAGTATGACTCTGTCAATGTTGAGATTAATGGAGATGGTAAACGATGATGGTGACCAATTTATTATACTGGTCCACTGGGAACGAACCCTTATTAGGCCAGTGTGAAGGTAAACAATTTATAAACGCTTCACAACCAATGCGTAAACCCAGAGGTATCTCAAAGCTTGCCTCCCAGTATAGCTGCGGTCCTTTGACTAAATGACAGCAAGGGACACTTAGCAACAACGGCCCGCCCTACGAAAGATGCGTATTGTAACTCAGTGGTCTAGTTAATATATTCTATTTTTTTTTAATATAATAATAAATAAATTAATTAATTAATTAAAAAATTATAACTAACCATCCTAGCGTGGTCGTGCAGCATTGTACGGTACTTGGCTGTGGTGGCGGCCAGCTGAGCGGCAGTGGCATCCGAGGTGGCCTGAGGTACACTGCTGTCTAACTCTCTCTCCAACCCTCGCACTCGCTGGGTTAGTATCTCACGCTCCGCTTCCCACTCCTGCTTCATCTGTACAACGAGATAATGATGATGAATATTTCAAACTAGTCTACTGAGCTAATGTTACTTACATGTATAACAACAAGAGAGGTGGTGAGTGTGTTAGAGAAATGGTGTGGGTGTGTTATGTGGATGACAGTAGGTTAGAGAAGTGGAATGGGTGGGTTACAGATAAGAGTACCTTAGTCTTTTTTTTTTCTTTTGTTATTTAGCAATCATCCTCTCTCTAGGCCTAATAACTGATGAGTTAGTACCACGCACTCTGCTTCCCATTCATGCTTAACCTATATAGAAGAGGGGTTGGCATGTGTTAGAATAGTGATTATGTTTTCTTTGACTGGTGATCCTTCTGAGGTGAAAGAGAATGGGAATGGGATAGGTCAAGGTAGGATTAAAAAAGTGTAAAACTTGTAATAAGCTAACCAAAACTAGTCGCTGAACAATGAAAACTTAGAAAATTAGCTTATTAAAATTGCTATGTGAAAATAACTCCTCAAAGAATTTAGCAAAATAATATTTTGAAATAAAAGAACACAAAATCAGCCACATAGGGGTACATCA
>JAOXOF010000058.1:357630-368260 GCA_028571265.1 Pagurus longicarpus | reverse complement strand
AAAAAAAAAAAAAAAAAAAAAAAAAAAAAAAAAAAAAAAAAAAAAAAAAAAAAAAAAAAAAAAAACGTTATTTCCATCAGGTTTCATGCCTTCAGTAGTATCAAATAGGTAAGGTGAATTTTATCATTATTTTTTACAACAGGTAAGAACATTAATTCTAGACAAAAAAATATATGAAATTAATAGATTAATATCTTGTACTGAAAGTATCTTGAGATAATCTTTAGATCCTTGAGTTTTCTTAAGTTTAATAAACTTATCTAATATTAACCACAAATGTATATAAAAACATGCAGTATCCACTACTGTACATTTTCTTGGCCAGCTTTATTCTCTTTGAATAAAAAATTTCAACATTAGCCAATACAACAAAAACTTATATTACTAATACCACTTTCTGTATCTGCTAGATTTTAGTCTTGGCCGACCCCTTATTTTTTTAAATAAATATCTAGATAACAGATACCTTGAACTGATACCTTTATTCTGATCTTCGTCTGTCCTCTTACCCGAATCTGCAACAACGCCTTGCTTTTTGGTTCTCTCTAGTAGCCTCTTAGAGTCTACTGCGTGAACTACATTATTTTTCAAGTGAACTTTACTCGACGATTTAGTGGAGTAACTGCTGCTGTAACTGGTACAGGAACGTGGGTAGAAAGCTCTTAGGAAAAGCTTGGGAAGGATCTGGTTCTTGTTGAAGTGAATGCTTTCTATTTTAAAGTTCCTGGAGTAGCACACCACATCACCACTTTCCTTCAGCTCAAATGAAAGCACTTTCTTCTGTTTGAAGCTGCAGTTGTACTTGATGAAACTAAGGAGCTTGGTCAGGTAGTCTTCACACTTACTGGTATCCCACTTTCCCTGTGTGAAGAGAGTCCAGTTAGTTTAATTTTGTATGTCTCCAGCGAAGCTGGACTTACCCAGCAAATTCTGCCCCACTGTTGCTCTCAACAGGAAAAAAATTGAAGAGACAACGGTGTTGGAATGGATACAGCAGACAACAATGTCCTGGGTCTGAAAGGGATATAGTATAATAAGCATGGCCTATCTCTAGGCTGGGTTGTATTGGCGGTGTGAGACTGCTGTACTGTTTGTTACCTGCTGTGATTGTGTTACCGGAAGAGGGATATGACTTGGTCAGTATATTATGAATTACAGTATACTATCTGATAACATTGCTACAATTGTATTCAATAGTGTTATATTGTATTTGATACAGTAATATGGATACTTGTAGTGTTGCATCCCCTGGTGTTTGAAATTATTGTTGCCTTTGGTTAGTTTAGGAAGTGCATATATATATCTAAATTATGCCTAGGATTTACTTATCTTAACCCTTTTAGACACGATGACGCATATGTTTGCTGATTATTATTAGTTGGATCCACCCAGTGTATATGTGGAAGTGTTTAAATGTATAACTTTGTTTTATGATAGCCAACATAAACTATTATATGCGTCATTGCTTCCAAAAGGTTAAACTTTGTTATAGTGTTATTGCAATGCTTGTTAGATATAACTTGGCTTGCCACACCAGTTGATGATTACCTGATTAGTGTTTTCCTGTGACTGCTACTTGTGTTAAACTAGCCCTTTATTTTAAGTTTAATTATTTGGTTCAGGTCTCCCCCATGCTAAATTTTCTATAAAGCTGTGTAAATACATCTACTTCAGTAATTTAGATTATAATATACTGAAACAAAATAGCTGTCCTAATACACTTATTAATGTTATAAGAATGGTAGACAGGTTAATGTATTTTGGTGTCTGTACCATTTGGCCTTAGTTTTCTAGAACTAGGAAACATAAAATGTTCTGCTATGCAGTTAATGGTATTACTAGTTGTATAAGGTAATTTGTAAACCATCCAAGAGTCTTCATTTTTCTGTTTGTTACAGAAACAACTAACTTATGGCTGAAAGAAATAAAAGAAAAGACGGCTATGAGGAGTTTCCTGTATTCCCAATTGTGACACAGCTAGGCAACTACAGTTTCAAGTCTTCCCAGTGTCATGTTGTCAAGTCCAGCCAAGCATCCAGTCAAGTCCCAAGGATCTTCACTACCACCACTGGCTGCCACCAACGGACTCATTCACTTTACACACCTGGGTATAGTTGTACAGTATGAGGTAGCCACGGACATTGATTATCCAACCAACTATTGCCCGTGTCCCAGAAAAGCTGAATAAGATGGTACAATGGTGAATAGTGTAACATATGTCATGCATTATATTTGTATTAACTTGTGGTGATAACTGTGGCTACAATATTAAATATTTTATTAATGTTATAAGTTATGTCTTAAGTTTTAAAGTTAAATACTTAGACTAGAAAAGTATTGGGTTACTGTAATTAGTTAGTTATTTTATATAAAACTTAGTGTCAGTGATTAGAGAGCGAATTTGATTGTGAGCCCGAGTTGAATCTTTGACTGGCTTGGAATCTTGATTGTGTGGTGGACGTCGTGCTGGCGTTTTGTGTGGGGTCCTGGATTGGGGTCCTGGGATGGCAGTGTGCTTTCGTTGAAAGTTCATTTGTTTCGGTTGGTGCGTTCATATGAGGAGTATTAGTTGGATTAATATCAGTATACTTGTCCTACAATAGGGATATCTAACCACCAAAATGAGCATGAATGTGTAGATGGATTATTATTTTTTTTGTTTTGTTTTTTGAGAACTATGAAGATTGTGGTTCTGTGATTTACGACTTAAGGAGTATCTGGATTTCCTTGATGTGTTTATTCATGTTTTTGGAAATAGGTGCATTGATACTAAATTAGTCTAGTCATGGAGGCACTAACGGTTGTAGAGTTGAAGGGGGCGTTGAGGATCCGGAATCTTGATACTAAAGGGACTAAAGCTATGTTGATTAATCGCCTACGGGAGGCAATGGAGGTTGAGGGTGCCAATCCTGATTTTGTAAGTTCAAGAGATCATGAGACTCAAGCTCTTTGTCCAGAAGATAGTGCTTCACAAGTATCACGGAGTAGTGGCAAGTCCGTTGGTTCCCGTTATTCTTTTGCTAGTTCTATTAGAGTTACAAGAGCAATGGAAGCAGCTAAACAGGCAGGGTTATTAGCCAAGGCCTCTTTTCTCAAGAAAAGTCAAGAGAAAGAGCAAGAACAGCTTAGAGTGCGGCAGGAAAGGGAGCAGTTATTATGTTTGTCTGAATTAGAAGAATCTAGAGCTAGGGAGAAGGTGTTTGCTGATTTTGACAAAGCTGGTAGTAAGGTATCTTCTAGTAGACGGTCTTTCTGTCTCTCAAACTTGAACGCAAATGCAAATGTTTTTCAACCACAAAATGCTACAGATCTCCGTAGCAAATCTGATACTAATAAGGACATTCAAACATTTGAGACTACTGTGGGTAAAAATCTCGGAGATCACCTAAGTCCGGCACAACGACCTTTTGAACCAGTAATGACTCCAGCATCCACAGAACCTATGCCAGGTATTCCTTCTAGCCAGGATGTTGACAGCTTTAGACCCGTTTCTGGCAGTAACCATTTGAATGTGTGTCCGGTGCCGACACCTTCAGAACTAGGACTGGTAGAAACACAGACAGACAACGTGCCTCCCATACCTGGAATTCAATATTCGGTTCAGCGACCTAACTCCAAATCAGCTATCCATTTGTGCCATACTGAGCCTCGAAGGACTGATGAAGAAATTTCCCAAGAAAGTACTGCTAAGGGAAGCAAATTGAAGGAAGAAACAAACTTGATGGAAACTTTGATTTCCTATAATCTTAAGACCTTGATGCCCAAGGCTGAGGTGCAGAAATTTGGTGGAGACGTTACCCAATATAGATCATTTATAAGATCCTTTGAAAGTATAATTAGTAGTAGACTCACCGATGAAGAAGAGAAACTATATTACCTGGAACAGTACACATCTGGACCGCCTAGAGACATAGTCAGAGCATGTCTTCACATGCCATCTGGAGCAGGTTACCAAGAGGCCAGACGACTTTTGCAAAGGAGGTATGGTGATCAAGAAAGAATAGCTACAGCATACGTTGACAAAATTTTGAACTGGCCAAATTTAAAAGCAGATGATGTAGAAGGTATTGAAAAGTTTTCAGTTATGCTCATGAGCTGTAAGAATGCTATGACAGGTGTATCCTATGGGAGTAGAGAGATTGAGCATCCCAAAACAATGAGAAAGGTGTTGGAAAAATTGCCCATATTTATGCAAGACCGGTGGCGTCGGATAGCAGATAACATCATAGAGAGGGAATTCAGAGGTGTTAAGTTTGATGACCTGGTAGCTTTTGTAGAAAAAGAATCCCGCATACTGTCAAACCCTTTGTTTGGAAGACATCTAAGTGGAATACAGCCAAGTAGTAAGCAGAAGAGATCTGAAGACAAACCAAAGTCTGTGGTTAAGGGAGACAGATCAGAGGTAAGAGTTAAATGTAACACAGTTGCCAATAAGACAGAAACGACACAACCAAAATGTTTCTTTTGCAAAGGAAATCACTATCTAGATGAATGTACCAACCTGAGGAAAAAATCAGAAAAGGAGCGTAAAGACTTCATAGTAACCAGTGGACTGTGTTTCGGATGTTTGCGGCGGGGCCACATGTCAAAGAATTGCAAGAGAAGGAGAACCTGCCAAATTTGTAAAGGGTTGCATCCTACAGTTTTACACCGGACCCAAGTCAGTAGTGTAAAGGATCAAGAAACTCAAAGCGCTCTGGAAGGAGACAACAAAGCCTATGATAAAGCAGTAAAAGTAAATGTAAAAATAATGAAAGAAGAAGGAAGGAAGCCACGCATGAGAATGTCTATTATTCCAGTGAAGGTACGTGCTAGCACGGGACAATTAATTCCTACTTATGCATTTCTAGATGATGGCAGTACCGCTTCATTTTGTACAGTAGATCTTCTGGATAAACTAGCATGGAAAACTACCACCCCCACTAAGTTGTCTGTTACTACAGTCCATGCTGAAGGTGTCAAGATGAACAGTGTTATGGTAACCGGTATGGAAATATGTGATCCCGATGAAAACAACTTTATTTGCTTACCACCTATCTATACTTTGGAAACAATACCTGTGTCTTATGAGGATATACCCAAGAATGAAGATTTCATAAACTGGCCACATCTACAGAGTATTGACCTTCCAAAATTTGAGGCAGATGTAGGCCTTATGATTGGTAACAATGTGCCGCATGCCATGGAACCTTGGGAGTTGATTAACAGCCCAGAAGAAGGAAGCCCTTTCGCTTTGAGGACAAAATTAGGATGGATAGTTCGTGGTACAACAGCGGAATTAAAAGATACACCTGTGAAAGTTAATCGTGTCAAAGTGGAAGAAATAAATTTAGATCAGATGTTTATCAATATGTATAACCATGAGTTTCATGACTTGCATTCGTCAAAGAGGGGTCTCTCTGAGGAAGACAGAATCTGGATGAAAAGGATTGATGATGCATGTATAATCAAAGATAATGGCCACTATGAACTGCCCTTGCTATTTAGAGAGACTGAGCCCCATTTTCCAAATAACAAATCTTTAGCTCTAAAAAGACTTCAGAGTTTAAGAAGGAAGTTCAACAATGATGAAGGATACTATGAAGAATATAGCAAGTATATGTCAGACCTGATCAAAAAGGGGTATGCCGAAAAGGTTAACGAAGAAGCTGCAGAGAATACAGAAATCTGGTACATCCCTCATCATGGAGTATACCACCAACATAAACCAGAAAAAATTCGTGTAGTTTTTGATTGTGCTGCTAAGTTCAAGGGTTGCTCTTTAAATGATTCACTACTACAGGGTCCAGATTTAGCAAATTCCTTGGTAGAGGTCTTGATAAAGTTTAGACAAAGTCCATATGCATTTATTGCTGATATTGAATCAATGTTCTACCAGATACAGGTCCCAGTAAAGGATAGGGATTATTTGAGATTTTTGTGGTGGTCAGATAGTGATTTAAATAAGGATCCTAGTGAATATCGCATGACTGTTCACCTCTTCGGAGCGAGTTCATCACCAAGCTGTGCTAATTATGCCCTACAAAGAACTGCAAAGGACTATGGTGATCACATCTCCGAAGCACAAAGGACAATACTTAGTAACTTCTACGTTGATGACTGTCTTAAATCCACTGAGACAGAAGGTGAACTTGTGCAGGTAGCGCATGAAGTTCAAGCTCTATGTAGGAAGGGTGGATTCAATCTGACAAAGTTTGTAAGTAACAGCAGAGAGTTATTGAAATCTTTACCAACAGAGCACCATGGGAAGAACATAAAAAAACTTGATATGTGCAAAGACTGTTTACCTACAGAAAAGGCTCTGGGAGTAAATTGGCATATTGAATCAGATTCGCTCGCAGTAGCAGTAAATGTTAAGGCTAAACCTTCCACTAAACGAGGACTGCTCTCTACCATAGGAGCTATGTATGACCCACTAGGAATGGTCTCCCCTTTTCTACTGCAGGGAAGAATAATTTTGCAGGATCTTTGCAGGCTGAACATTGGATGGGATGAAGAAATCCCAGAAGAGCAAAAAAGGGAATGGGAGAATTGGAAAGAAGCATTAACAGACTTGGGTAGAATGAAATTGGATAGAAGCATCATACCATCTAATTTTGGAACCATAATTTCAAGCCAAATACATCATTTTGCAGATGCATCTGAAAAGGGTTATGGAACAGTGACTTACTCAAGACTAGAAAATGAGCAAAATGAAATCCATTGTGCATTCATATTTGGAAAATCACATGTAGCACCACTGAAAGCCATTACTATACCTAGACTAGAATTGATGGCAGCTACTGTTGCTGTCAGAATACATCACATGATCACAAATGCACTAGAAATCCCTCTGCATGAAGAATTTTTCTGGACAGATAGCACCACAGTTTTGAAATACATAAGAAATGACAGAGCAAGATTTCATACATTTGTTGCCAATCGCCTCGCACTCATTCGGGATGGATCCCAACAAAACCAGTGGAGATATGTTAACTCTGATCTCAATCCTGCTGATGATGCATCAAGAGGAGTTCAAAGTGACCGCTGGCTGGGCGGCCCTGCGTTTCTGTATTTAGACGAGAGCAAATGGCCTGTGGAACCATCCTCTGCAGTTTGTGATGAGGGAGAGAATGACCTTGAAGTTAAAGCTCATGTTGCTGTCAGCCATTGTAATGAGGAGAACAATCCTATTACCCAGTTGTTACAGTATTATTCCAGTTGGTATAAACTCAAAAGGGCTGTAGCATGGCTCTTGCGTTACAAGGACTCCCTGAGAAAGTCTATGCCTGATTCAACGACATGTTCAAAGTTCCTCACTGTAACTGATATGAAGCAAGCTGAGAAATCCATCATAAAGCTAATCCAAAGGGAACATTTTTCTGAAGAATTGTCTGCACTAAAATCTTCAGCAAAGGTGAAGTCTAAAAGTGCCATCTTTAAACTGAATCCATTCCTTCATGATGATCTGATCCATGTAGGAGGAAGAATTTCTAAGGCCCCAGTATGTTTTGATGTCAAGCACCCAATCATTCTTCCTTACAAGCATCATGTAACAGAATTAATAATTCAGGATTGCCATGAACGTGTAGGTCATCAAGGAAGGGAACACGTTTTGTCGTCGCTGAGGGAGTGCTTTTGGATTGTCAAGGGCAATGCGGCAGTTCGTAGGGTTTTGAGCAAGTGTATTACTTGTCGAAGACATCAGGCACCTGTCATGCAGCAACAAATGGCTAACCTTCCAGTGGATCGCGTAACACCGAATGAGCCTCCCTTTACACATACTGGCATTGATTGTTTTGGTCCTTTTTTCACTAAGAGAGGTCGTTCAAAAGTCAAGAGATATGGCATCATCTTTACTTGTTTAACAATTAGGGCAATTCACATTGAAGTAGCTGATTCTATGTCAACGGATTCTTTTATTAATGCTCTTAGACGCTTCATAGCTAGACGAGGTCAGGTCAAGTCTTTGCGATGTGACAGAGGTACTAACTTTGTTGGTGCAGAAAGGCAGCTGAAAGATGCTATGAATGAATGGAATGAACGTTGCATACAAGGATACCTTCTACAGAAAGGAATTGAGTGGCACTTCAATCCGCCTCATGCTTCGCACTTCGGTGGTGTTTGGGAGAGACAAATTAGGACTGTGAGAAAAGTTCTGAATGCAACAATGAATGAACAAACCTTGAGTGATGATAGCCTTACTACGCTGATGTGTGAAATTGAGGCAATAATAAACAGTCGTCCGCTAACTGCTGTATCGAGTGATAGTAAAGACTTGGCACCCCTTACAGCAAATCAGCTTTTAAGTCTTAAAAGTGGTTCTATTGCTTTAGGAACATTTAATTCTAAAGACGTGTACAGTAGGAGGCGCTGGCGGCATATACAATACCTAGCTGATCTGTTTTGGAAACGGTGGAAGAAAGAGTACCTATCAAGTCTTCAGCAAAGACAAAAGTGGAATGAGACTAGATACAATCTCAAAGAAAATGATGTAGTTTTAGTTGTAGATGACAACTCTCCTCGGTGCCATTGGTTGTTGGGTCGTGTTATAAAGGTGCACGCAAGTGAGGATGGTCTTGTCAGAAGTGCTACTGTTCAGTGTAGTAACTCGGTTCTTTGCAGACCTTTGTCTAAACTTGTTCTTCTATGCGAGTCTTAGTTATTGAACAAGCATTTGTATCATTGGACAATATATTTGCTTATTGTAGGAAGGACACTTAATTTGGAAGAAAATTTCCCTCTAGAGTTGCTATATTAACCTAGTCATATATATATATATATTTTTTTTCTCAATCTGCTCATTTGGAATATGTTCTTTGGCACAATAACGGATTGCTTCTGTAATGTGAGATATATATGTATTGCATAGTATAATGTACCAGTACCTGCCATTATTTATCGACCTGGCATTTTGCATAAGTTTGTTGAACCCCCTATGTGGTTTCAAGGAGGAGGGTGTAAGTGCCAGGAATTGCTACCGTGCTTGTGAGTTGGCAACACTGCACTGTCTGCTCGAGTACATCAGGATATGGCAGTACTGGTCCTTGGCAAATAAGTATTGTATTCTATAATGTTTGGATTTTCGCAATTATGAGAGCAATACAGTTTATATTTAGCATTCAAAGGTATTATGAAGACGTATTTTACTATATTTGAACCAATACAGAACAATATGAGAAATGTGTAGGTATTGTGAAAACCGTGTCTAACTACCAAACGTCAGTCGGTAGCAGGCAGCCATTGTGGTAGGGGTTGTGGTGATAGAGCCGGCTTAGTTGCTCCACCTTCGTCCCTATAGTGCCTTATTCTTTTGCTGTTTCGTTGGTAAGTTGAGAATTATACACTGTACTTTATAACAATTATGTCTATCTATTTATTGGCAGGCCCAGTAATCCCCGAGAGGGGGTGGCCGTGAATGAATTGCCTAAGCAACTCCTTCTATTGACTAGCTTGTAGTGATTTATGAGGTTATAATTAAGCCATTCCTAAGATTGCTATGATCAGTGATGTAACGTATGGACTCTCATATAACCTAGTTTCATGGAATATTCATGTGATTGTATATATTCATTTGTACTAGCCTGAGTATAATTAAAGCTGAATCATCAGCTAATAGGGTAAATTGCATTTCTAGGCTGGGTTGTATTGGCGGTGTGAGACTGCTGTGTTTGTTACCTGCTGTGATTTGTGTTACCGGAAGAGGGATATGTCTTGGTCAGTATATCATGTTTTACAGTATACTATCTATCTGATAACATTGCTGCAATAGTGTTATATTGTATTTGCTACAATAATATGGTTACTTGTAGTGTTGCATCCCCTGGTGTTTGAAATTATTGTTGATGTCTTTGGTTAGTTTAGGAAGTGCATATATATCTAAATTATGCATAGGATTTACTTACCATTTTAACCCTTTAAGACACGATTATGCATATATCTGTTTGCTGATTATCATTAGTTGGATCCATCCAGTTTATATATGGAAGTGTTTATAAGTGTATAACTTAGTGTTATGATAGCTAACATAAGCTATTATATGCGGCATTGCTTCCAAAACTTTAAACTTTGCTATAGTGTATTATTGCAATGCATTTAATTTCTATAAGTAATGTTTGTTAGATATAACTTGGCTTGCCACAACAGTTGATAATCACCTTGATTCGTTTTCCTGTGACCGCTACTTGTGTTAAACTAGCTCTTTATTCTAAATTGTTGAATTATTTGGTTTAGGTCTCCCCCATACTAAATTTTGCATAAGGTTTTGTAAATATATCTACTTCAGTAATTTAGATTACAATATACTGAAACAAAATAGCGGTCATTACACACTTCTTAATGTTATAAGAATGCTCTTGGTAGGTTAATGTATTTTGGTGTAAGAACCATTTGACTTTAGTTCTCTAGCACTAGGAAAACATAAAATGTTATGCTATGTAGTTAATGTGATCATGGTATTACTAGTTGTATAAGGTAATTTGTAAACCATCCGTCTTCATTTTTCTGTTTCTTATGCCCCCTTCACACATACTAGAGTAGGGGTGCCGCATACAGCAGAGTAGCTAGTCTTGGCATTTTTTCCACGACTTGGTGAAAATGGGTTCAGTGATACCGCATTCAAAGGAATGTGGTCGCATACAGCCAACCTTGG
>JAOXOF010000052.1:47468-58213 GCA_028571265.1 Pagurus longicarpus | reverse complement strand
AATAGAACATTTGTGAAAGTGTATAATTGTGTTACATGAATACAACATGAAACATCACACACCGTACCATGACAGCATTGGACATCATCACAAACATCTAAAATCAGAAAACAAGTTCCTCGAGGTATGTGCAATTATGATTTATATTGTTTAAGGCTGTATTCAGTATATATTATGTCTATGTATATGTCTGACAGTCTTTCTAATTACCCAGTCTTTCATATGTTACTTTACAATATGATCTACCCATAATTATTATTTCCAGGATCACTTCTTGAGCCTCGATCATATTCAGAAGAACACCACATGGGGTCTATGTAATTGTGTAGATTTCATGTGGTAGGCTACACGGTCATACCTTCATGGCAATGCTAGGCACTGTTAAAGACGACATAAATGATCTTTTAAAGTGGTTTAGACGACATACTGTATTTCGGGTATCTTGGATGCAGATTTTCGCGAACAAAGATATAGAAGGATCTTTGCGACTTAACTCGAATTAAACCCGGTCTCACTTTACCACACCTCTTAATGTGTTTTCACAGCGGGGCGAGGATCCTAGGGACATGTTTGGCTGATATCATGCCCCGCGGCAGAAAGACATTAACCCATTTATGTTGCTCGTTGCGTTTGTGCAACACGAAACATGCTGTAACAAGATATCATGCTGAGCCACATACATAACATGTATGACCCTGTAGCTGTGCAGGCCGGTAGTACTAACCTTTCCTTCTTACTGTACAGGTCGTCTGTGCCATTGTGATTGAAATTACAACAAGAAGGTCCTAATGAAGGGAGCATATTTTTTGTAGAATCATGACTTCACAGAAAAACAGGTAAGGATCAAGAACAGTTATTGAATAGATGTTTACATTTACTTTACACATTAGCATAGTGCATTGCTTGATGAAAGATCAATATTGAAAGAATCTCAGAATAATGGAATACTAGTGACAATCTTTTATAATTTTGCAAATTTCAATGTTGCACTAGCGCAACCATAGGCTCAATAAGAAGCACCAATGTTGCGTTTATGCAACGATCGGCATTTGTAATTGAGAAAGATTTATCTTATATCAAACTAGTCTCTCTCTGTATTAGGCTATGTTTATTATATCTTGTATATTTTATTACATGTATTTTTATGCAGCATATCTATTCATTTTTTCAGTTTATTGTAATTTATAAAACAATCTTTTTTTCTTCCTTTCAGAAACCTGACCTTGAATGAGATACTGGACGAGTTGGAAAAATCAGTGTCGTCAGATGAAGATGCAGATGACAGTCACGAAAGCATACATCATGGACTAGCCAAGAAATTTGAAGGAGACGTACACAAAATTTATATTAGGCCCCCAGAAGATGGTGCTATCACAGATGAAGATTCTGGGGAAGAAGATAATGTAGACATATCGAATCTACCTGCAACCCAGTTAACTGCTTATGCGGCGATAGGATCAACAGATGTGCAGGACAGTGTTGATGAAAATGATGAGAAACAAGAAAAAGGTCAGAAGACGAAGAAGAAAAAGATAAAGCTCAGAGATTGGAAAGTGCAAGATATACCAGAAAAAACTTGCGTTCCTTGTTATCCATATAAACCATCAAGTGCAGATCTTCCACGGAAACCTTGTGAGATTCTAGAGCTCTTTTTAGATGTGGTGGCCATCGATCACCTTGTGCGATCAACAGTGACCTATGCTGTTCAACGAGGTAACCATACATTTACTTTGACAAGTGATGAAATGAAAACCTTCATTGGAATTATGTTGGTGTCAGGATATTGTTGCGTTCCTCGTCGCCGACTTTACTGGGAGAAAAAGCCTGATGTATACAATGAAGTAATCGCTGGTTCTATGCGTAGGGATCGTTTTGATGAAATCATGAAATTCTTCCATGCTGCAGATAACACAATGCTGAGCCCAAATGACAAGTTTGCAAAAATTCGACCGCTCTTAGACATCCTGAACAGCAATTTTCTCAAGTATGGGGAAGTATTTGGGCCAGTCAATGTCTCCATTGATGAATCAATGATTCCATATTTTGGACGGCACCCAACTAAGCAATTCATCAGAGGAAAACCTGTGCGTTGGGGGTATAAGGCATGGGTGGCAGCTGATCCAAACAGTTATGCATATTACATATCCATATACCAAGGGAAATGTGGTGACAAAACTAATGGAAGTAATAAAAGACAGATTGAATATGGTCTTGGGGGAAAAGTTGTGCTTGATATTTTAGATGAGTTAGAAGTAGTTTATCCAAGTAAGAAATTTTCACTTTATTTTGATAATTTTTTTACATCAATTAATCTGATAGAACAGATCAAGAACATGGGTCATGCCTCTACAGGCACAGTAAGAAAAAACAGAGTTGCAAAATGCCCATTCAGCACCTCAAAGGCATTTGAAAAATTGCCAAGGGGAAGTGAGGAGCATTTTTACGATACTAGTTCTCAGGTGATTGTAATGAGATGGAGTGATAATGGCATTGTGACTATTGCATCATCTGAACATGGTGTATCCCCCACAGTGAAGGCAGAGCGCTATGTTGCTTCTGAAAAGAAACGAGCAAAAATTCCTATGCCAAATGCCATTCATCAGTATAATAGAAAAATGGGCGGTGTGGATAGGCTTGACCAGAATATTGCTCAGTATCGGCCATCCATTAGAGGAAAGAAGTGGTACTTTCCAATTATCAGTTATCTCATTTCAGTTTCGGTAAACAATGCATGGATGTTTGCAAGGGCAGGAGGTTATAATGAGGATTTGCTGGCATTCACACGTGCTATTGCTAATGACTGGTTACAGAATCACGGAAAAAGACCAGAAAACCCGGGTAGATCACGTTCATTGCTAATAAGTGGAAGTGTATCATCACAAAGGCGATACGATAATGTTGGGCATCACATTATCAAAACGGATCCTCCAAGACGTCGGCGGTGCAAATTGTGCAATAGTCAGTCCATATTCATATGCCAAAAATGTCAAGTGCACTTACATCAAAAGTGTTCAGTAGAATATCATACCAAGTAGGTCAGTACTATAATTTGCCAAGAAAAATTTTCATTTATATTGCTCAAGAATTTGAATTTGGTTTATTTCAATTAATTTTCAACTTTTAGCCTAAGATATGTGCATTATATTTTACTGAGCACGCTGACAAACTGTCTATATGTTCTTTAGGAAATAAGATGAGATAATCAACAACATGGACCTGATGACACCTTGTATATTAATTAAGAATAATTATTCAAAAGTGAGGACCATTATTACTAAAAGAATTGTAAGATTTGTTATTCACAGTGCCACTCGTTGCGTTCACGCAACAAAGGATGGGGATGAGACGCCCCTCGTTGCGTTTGTGCAACAACGATTTTTTTCCAATAAAACTCAAAGAATTGATAATACAGTGTTTTTTTCAACATATTGGTGCTATTTATTATCATATTGATCATATATATCAAACTCAGCTTGAAAATCAAACTTTCATTTTTTATAGGAGTAAATGGGTTAATACGCACAGGGCGTATTTTTTCGCTGCATCCTTCATATATTGTGTATTCTAGATTGCTGGATATAATATTTAGCATGTATACATTTTCATGATACCTTACAACATGTCGATATTAATAGGCAGCTACTTGCGTGTCAGCCAATCGCCATCTCTATTACAAATTCATATTACAGGAAGTGGGAAATGCTGGATAGGAGTTGCCACACGTCTCAGCTATCCACAACTATTGAAAAATGTGTAACACTTTCATTGTGGGCAACTGTACAGTACATGCGTATAATATTTGATGCTTCTGGAACCTACGGGTTATTTCATAGTTTGTTTCGCATACCTCTAATAAATACTGACATACCTGTAGAGATAAATGTGAATTATTATATATGAGTGAAGTATATATTAAGCAATTGGGTTTTTGGCGAATTGTACAAATATTTAGATTCATATTTGAAATGTATATTACGAGGTCTGCAATGAGAAAATACATTGTGCAGTGGGTTTTAGTGGAACAATCACATGAGAGAATCTTTGTATAAACGAGAGCGAATATTAAGGGATTGAGTGTTGATTTCTGAAGGTGAAGTTTATTATAGATGCATTTATTATAGATGCATTTAGTTTGTTTGATTCGTTTACTAAGTGAAATTTTAGGGTGAAATTGTTTAGTTGTAGTAGTAGTATAAATTATTCGAATGTCTTTTGAAACTAAAGTAGTCGAGAGATGTGTATGACCTTCTTTGCTTCGAAGAAACATAATTGACAGAAGTGGCAAAAGAGTTTAGTATTGACGGCAACTTGGTAGCAGTAACATCCTGTCAGTCAGTTTTCAATCTGACGTGTAGTTACTGAGGGTTAATTCACCATGAGCGGAGGCACTGTTGTAAGTACTATGAGATTGTATTTATATATGGATTGTGTGTTATCTTGTCTCGGTGGTGCAGTGGTTGGCGCCCTGGTGTTCCGTGTGGGTGTCCTGGGTTCGAGTCCCGGGACTATGTGTGCATTTGTCATTTCAATGGAGTTTCCCGAATTAGAGTCAAGGGGATATTGTGTGTGTGCATTTGTTTATTTCATTGGAGTGTTTTCTTGGAGAGCTTGGTGGGTGTGTTGGTATTGGGAGGCTCATGTGGATAGATTATTCTTATTCTGGTGTTTTCTAGAGCTATCACTAAGTATTAGGTTTACATTTTACGTATTTAATGAGAAGCTAGACCAATGGATTTATATAGTGAAGTGTTGTAAGGTGGCTATAGGATTAATTATTCATATGCTATTGTATTATATTATTTTGTATTTGCTACAATGTGTTTCTTTGTTGTAGGTCGAAACCTGAATAAACTGAGTTACGGCTACTTCTGGTATGGTGATTTGCCCTCGAAACATTTCGACAACACTCCATAATGGGCAACGAAGACAGGATGGAAGCGGCGAAACAAGAGCGCAGTGTGGCAAGAGGAAAGTTCACCAGGAAGGTAAACTTATTCCAGGAGGGCGCAGACAGAGGCGATCCCAGGATCGTCATGCAAGAGAATTACCAGGAAATTTGCTGCTCTTTCGTAGAATTGGAAATTAGACATGATAAGTATGTGGCATTATTGAAAGAGAATAAACAGAGTGAAGAAGTGTTGGAACAAGCAGAGCAGTACATTTTGGAATTGGAAAGAAAGAAAAAGGCAGCTCATGTTACGTTAATCAAAGGAACAGATGATTATGAAAGGGTTGACAAAAAGTGTACTGTAAAGTTGAAAGCACTAGAGCCACCTTCTTTCAGCGGAAATGTGAGAGCATACCCAAGGTTCAAACTAGAGTATGAAAGACTGATGAAAACTAATTTTGGAACAGACCCGTTTGCGTTAAGACAGTGCTTATCGGGTGACGCACTGAATGTCGTGAGAGGAGTGGAACATAATTACACCGAAATGTTTAACAGACTAGATCAGACCTATGGAAATACTCGTAAACTAGTGGACGCTGTAGTTTGTGATCTGAAATCGCTGAAACCTCTGGCTGAAGGAGACTCTAAAAATTTTGTGAATATGGTCGACAGGGTTGAACGCTGTTGGCTAGACTTGAGTCAAATGGGTCTAGGCTTAGAAATGAATTCAGCAAATATGGTGAGCCACATCGAAAGAATACTGCCGTCTTTACAGAAAAGAGAGTGGGTTATATTGGCAGAGAAAATCACAAAATCTGAAGACCTGTTCAAATCATTGCTGGAGTTCTTGCTCAAAGAAAAGAGAGTAATTGAATACATGAACTCGAACATAAGAACTGGACAGTCTGGCCTTAAAGGAAATGTCCACAGCACTAATGCAGATCAGCTCGGGATCCTAGAACCTAAGGACCCCGAAGTAACGAGTGCCATCAAAGAAATCCGTACCCAACAGAAACTGATGATGGAATCTCTAAGTAGCATGAATGCAAAGGTAACGGATCTGATTGCCGGCAATACATACAGTTGTAGTGGAGGGCAAAACGGGTGGAAAAATGGGTGTTGGTACCATTCGTCTGATAAGCACGATATATTAGATTGTGTAAGCTTCCAGAGGTTAGATAGCCATGGCAAGATAGAAGCACTGAGAAACAATGGATTATGCTTCAATTGTTTGAAAGGGTATCATGCTGCAAGGCACTGTAATTCGAGAAAAACTTGTGATGCCATTGACAGGAATAACCATAGGTGTGGGAGGCTTCACAATCAATTATTACATCAGGCACATACTGAAGGGATCTTGTTTAATAGCGTAGCTAATTTAGTACAAGAACAAGATAAGGAGAGAGCACTTCTCATGGTGAGTAAGGTGTACAGTAAGGGACAACAGATTAGTACGCTTTGGGACCCTGGATCTGATATGACTTTGATTACAAACAGCATGGCAAGAACACTGGGTCTGAAAGGTAAGAATATTAGCTTGTCTATCACTAAAGTTGGTAACCACACTGAACTGTATGACAGCAAGGAATATAGTGTGCCATTGACTGATAAAGAGGGAAATGTTTGGATCATCAAGGCTTACGGAATTGAGGAAATTACCTCAAAGGTAAGAGAGGTAAATGTGTCTGAAGTTCTACACATATTCAAGGATCTAGAAGTCTGTGACATTGATAGACCCCATGGCAGAATTGACTTGTTGGTAGGTACCGATTGTTGTAATTTACTGCCTCAGGTAAAGGAAACTGTAGGAAATTTACAGGTAATGGAGAATAGGTTTGGCATTTGCATTAGAGGTTCCCATCCTAAGCTGACTGTGAATTCCAATGGTTCTAATAACTTGAGCATGAGAATAAATCATGTAGCAGGAACACACAATGTCGGTGAGTTTGTAGTCAAAGGAACGCCTGATCTTAAATCTCGTCTAGATGAGTTTTTTGCAACAGAGAGTTTAGGCACTGACTGCAATCCAAAATGTGGTGGCTGCAGATGTGGGGAGTGTCAACTAGAAACCAATAGGTTTAGTCCAAAGGAGGAACAGGAGTTAAGTTTGATTGAACGAGGACTACATTATGATTCAAAGGACAGGCGGTGGAGTGTTGGTTATCCGTGGATAAAGAATCCGCAGGACCTACCAAACAACATTTATGTTGCTATTGCTAGATTGAAGACTCTGGAAAAGAGAATATATAAATTAGGACCAGAATATTCAAAGAAATATCAAGACCAGATAGAAGACATGGGAACTAGGAATGTTGCCCGGAAGTTAACTAAGGATGAAATGACTACATATAGGGGACCTGTTCACTATTTACATCACCATGAAATCATCAAACCAGATTCGAAGTCAACACCAGTTCGCATAGTTTTTAATTCCTCTGCAGCGTACATGGGGCATGTGTTGAATGAATACTGGGCTAAGGGACCTGATATCCTAAACAGTATGTTGTCAGTGTTGATGAGGTTCAGACAGGAAAAAGTTGGAATAGTTGGAGATATAAGTAAAATGTACAATTCTGTCAAGCTAGAACCTTTAGAGCAACATACACATAGATTTCTTTGGAGAGATTTAGAATTAAGCAGAGAACCAGATCACTATGCTCTAACTGCCGTAGCATTTGGAGATAGACCCAGTGGAATAATCTCTACCTTAGCATTGCGTTATACGGCTGAAATGAGCATGCATGAATTCCCAGAGGCAGCAGACATGATTTTAAGGAACACCTATGTGGATGACATATTGCAATCGGTAAGTGATGATGAGAAAGCATGTCAGATTGTGAGAGACTGTGAACTATTACTTGATAAAGGTGGATTCAGAATCAAGAACTGGATTGTGTCTGGAATAGGCAGTAAGGGTATGGATGATCTCAAGATTTTAGACACTGACAGTGAGAAAGTTTTAGGCATGTTATGGAATCCAAAGGAAGACCATTTTACATATAAGGCAAGAGTAAATTTTTCCTCTAAACGTAGAAACATACGTACGGGACCGGACTTGAACAAGCAGGACTTTGAAAGGGATATCCCAAAGGTATTGACTAAGAGGGTGGTATTAAGCCAGGCTGCTTCCATATATGATCCCCTTGGATTGATTGTACCTTTCTCTCTACAAGGCAAAACATTGTTAAGGGAATTAATTATTACAAGTAAAGAACAAGGGAAATCCGCAGACTGGGATGATCCATTAACAGAAGAAATGTGGAGTAAATGGAGGTCCTTCTTTTCTGAAATGTATGAATTAGAAAGTCTGAAGTTTGAAAGATGCCTCAAGCCCCCTAATGCTATTGGAGATCCAACTTTAATTATCTACTCGGATGGAAGCAGCATGGCATATGGCGCATGTGCGTATGTGAGATGGGAGCTGAAGTCGGGGGGATATGAGTCACGGCTTATTATGGCCAAAAATAGAATAGCGCCGACTAGGATGATGACTATTCCTAGACTAGAACTGTGTGGGGCGGTGATTTCCTGTAGAATAAGAGAAAGAATACAGTCTGACTTGGACCTTAAATTCGAATTTGTCTTCCATATTGTAGATTCTGCCATTGTGAGAGCGCAAATCCAGAAACAGTCTACCAGATTTAGTCAATTTGTTGGAACTAGAATTGCAGAGATTCAAAGCAAGAGTGATCCGAGTGAATGGTGGTGGGTAGCTTCTGAGAATAACCCGGCTGATCTTACGACCAGGCCATGTAAACCTGGAGATTTGATGTCCTCTATGTGGCAAAAGGGTCCTCATTATCTAACTCAGTCAACAGAATTTTGGCCTGTCAGTAGGGTTTGTAGTGATGATTTGCCAGAACTGAGATCTGTCCATATGTGTAACCTGAATGAAGGAGACCAATTTTATGATGTAATAGATCTGAGCAGGTTTAGTAGTTATCCTAAGTTGTTAATGACTACTGCTAGATTGATGTCTGCCATTTCTGATAAGACATTGAAATCAATAGGAAAAACTCCTACTCCTGTCATGATAAAGAAAGCAGAACTGTATTGGATAAAACAAGTGCAGCGTGATCTTCCCAGTAATTGGCGTACTGCCTATCAAAGATTAGGTCCTTCGATGAATGCTGATGGGGTAATTGTAGTGGGACAGAGAGTCGAGAAGTGGCTTAGAGATAACTGGAACCAGGAGAGTTTTGTATTGCTTACTTATAATCATCCATTCACAAGACTCTATGTGTCTCACCTACACAATATAGATCATGCTGGTGTAGAGGTGACATTGGCTAAACTCAACAGTAAGTACTGGGTTCCAGGTGCCCGTAAGCTTATTAAGTCCGTGAAACACAAATGTGTAATGTGCAAGAGATTGAGAGGAAAAACTGAAACTCAGTGCATGGGGCAGATGAGTAGTGAAAGATTAAAACCCTCTCCTCCTTTCTATCACACTGCGATAGATTTGTTTGGTCCTTTTCAAATTAGAGATAATGTCAAAAGAAGAAACAAAGGAAAGGCATATGGAGTAATATTCAATTGTATGTCAAGTCGGGCAGTGTATGTAGATCTGGCTGACGGATATGATACTCAAAGTTTTATTACTACCTTCAGAAGATTTGTATCCATACATGGCTTTCCTGGTACCGTTCATTCTGATTCTGGTACTCAACTAGTTTCTGCTAGTAAACAATTAAAGGAAATGACTCTAACCTGGAATAAGTCTGAAATCTTACAATTTGGCGCTACTGAAGGTATGTCTTGGTCATTCAATAAATCTGCTGATGCTCCATGGCAGAATGGATGTAGCGAATCCTTGATTAAGCTTGTTAAGAGATCTTTGGTTTCAATAATTGGGGATAGTATTCTAACCTACAGCGAGCTGCAAACAGTTTTCTTTGAGATTGCCAATCTCCTGAATGAAAGGCCTATCGGAATGAAACCAGGGACGGACATCGCTCTCGGTACGTATCTATGTCCGAATGATCTCTTGTTGGGGAGAGCCAGTTCTAGAGTACCTCAAGGTCCTTGGAAAGAGACAAACAATACAAGGGAGCGCTTAGACTTTATTCAAAGAATAGTTGATAGTTTTTGGCGAAAGTGGCAAAGGGACTATTTTCCATCACTGATAGTAAGGCAAAAATGGCATTTCGCAAAAAGGAATCTTAAACCTGGAGATATTGTGCTGGTACAAGATGCTAATTTAGTCAGAGGTAAATGGAAGCTAGCGCAAGTAGTAACAGCTAATCCTGGCAGTGATGATAAAGTGAGAGATGTCACTGTAAGGTATAAATCACAAAAGCTGGGAGCACAGTATCATGGTCAAGAGGACGTGGTTGTAAAGAGATCTGTCCATAGATTGATTGTCATCCTTCCTATCGAAAATCAAACCCCTTAAGTACTTATTTAGGAGGTGGGGAGTGTATTACCAAGTGTGATAATATTTCTGTACTATTTCGTTGGGGTATATAGTACATGTGTAGAATAATATTTGATGTTTCTGGAACTTACAGGTAATCTTCATGGTTTATGTTTCGTATACCTGTAATGACTACTGACATACCTGTAGAGATAAATGTGAATTATTATATATGAGTAGAGTATATATTAAGCAATTGGGTTTTTGGTGAATTGTACAAATATTTAGGTTCATATTTGAAATGTATATTAAGAGGTCTGTAGTGAAAAAATACATTGTGCAGTGAAACTAAATGAATGACAGGTGGGTTTGAGTGAAACAATCACATGAATCATTGTATGAAGGCGAGCGAACATTGAGGGATTGAGTGTTGATTTCTGAAGGTGAAGTTTATTATAGATGCATTTATTATAGATGCAGTTCGCTTGTTTGATTCGTTCA
>JAOXOF010000040.1:319315-329410 GCA_028571265.1 Pagurus longicarpus | reverse complement strand
ATATGGATCTATTTTTTATTGTATTGTTTTTCCTTCCTCCTTTCTTTTTATGTAAAAAAAAAAAAAATGTGGCCGAGTGGATGCACGAAGACGTAGGTGGGTGTCCAGATCAAAGTTAATTGGTGGCTGGAGGAATTCGATATTACACCAGTGACCAATTTGGTCGGCATCAACTGCTGCAGAGGTCGGCAACCAAATGTTCGCAGGACGGCCACTAGCCAGCTAACAGTGGCCCTCAGTGGGCTACCGGTCGGCAACAAAAAACGTTAAACTGGTGGGTGCCGACTGGTGGGCATACACTCTTCTGTGGTGGGCCACTAGATGCTGGAGGATGCTGGAGGCCGCTGGTGATTGATGAACAATCAGCGCTGTCAAAACAATGTAGGCTGCAATTGGTGGCCGAGTGTCCGCCCTCCCCTCGGCCACCAGCCGCCGATTGTTGGCAATCAGTTGCTGAGTGATGGGCGGCCAATCGACCATCGGTCGGTGATTGGCAGCAATCGCTGCATATGGTGGGCGACTAGTCGTTGACTAGTAGGCCACCACTGCTGACTACTCGTAGGTTGCTGTCGACCAATGCCATGTGGCTTTAACAGTGGTTGTCCCCCGAATGGCTACTTGTGGGCGATTAGTCGCCCAACACCTGGTATTAACTGTTTTTAACAGGGACTGCTCACCAGGCATTCGGTCGCCAGGAGGTCGCAGCCCTAGTGTCACTCCCCAGCTAACACAGTCCCACCATATGGTTCCAGTTGACTGTTTGATGGCATAAAGTAACAATATATTACTTAAATTCGTCTTTTTCCTGATCTTTATAGCTTATGTCGCATCCAGTGCCCTTAAAAATGACTACCTTGGATGATCGCGGGACATTCGTGCGGCTGTGGTGGGAGGGTCTATCACTGCGAGCCATTGCGAGGCGAACAGGATCGAGCACCACCACCGTCCGCCGTTGGGTGCTACACTGGCTGGGCACCGGGGACCTCAGCATCACCAAGAGCAAACGCAAGCCATATCCCCTCCTGCGAAAAATGACCTCCAGGAGTCTCAAGTGCGCTTATGTCCACCACTCGTCTTATTCGACCGCAGTGCTCAATTATAATTACGGCTGGACGCTATATTATCTATATCTGTATGCTTCACTCACTCAAACTCCTATGAACCAACTATGGGAGAGGTAGGGTTTCACGAACATCGATACTTAGAGACAAACTAATATTAGAGAACAAACATGTAATTCATGAAACATGCACGCGAATGTATCTGACCCAATTTTAGGAAAATTGAAACAAAAAAGTCATGGTCTGGTTTTAATGAAACTGAAGCAATTAAATTAAGGTAGAACCTTTCTTCTTTTCCTTACCCCCTACATTGAGGTAGGTAACTTAATTGTTATTGTAGGAGGGTCACTAGAAAATTAAGTGAAAATGGCAATTTTTGTATAGAATTATTGTTCATTCATTTCACAATAATACCAGTGTGAATTTATTTTTTTATACCTGAAAGGAAAATAAAATAATACATAATTGCATTACCCCTAACACTGGGCATTTTAAACTCAGAAAAATTAATAGATATGCATACAAATATCGGGTGGAATGGAGCGGGGTGTAAGTTGGCGTGAAATATAGCATTTATTACCTCACCCCACATAGGGGGTTGGTGAGGTATAGTAGTCACCCCATCTCTCTGTCTGTGTGTTTGTGTGTCATTCCATGTGTCCCTTGCATTGAAAATAAAAGTTTATGGACTCACCATGCCAAATTTACCTCATCCCGCGAGCGAGTTATGCTATCTCTGATTCTTCTTGTTAGTCACGTGATCAAGATAACGTCGGGTCTGTCAGACCCGACGTGGGTTCTCCAAGGACAACGATGGATATTTGTCCTACATCTTGTATGTGTCCTACAGAAAATTCAGGCACACTCGGATACCAGAGCCCACTCATAAAAATTCAGGAATTTGACCTATTTCTAATTATGTATGTATATTTGGAAATAGTTTTATGAATATATTTTCATATATATTAATTACAAAACTATATATACTATTTATTGAAAAGCAAGTTCTACCAAAAAATCAATTCATATAGTTATAATTACATAATGGAAAAACATAAGGGGTCCACGAATTTCAATTAGGTGAAACCGGCCTTCAGTCGGGAAATATTTCTACCGACAAATGCACAATTTTTTCTTGAAGGTTGGTCTTGGTGGTATTTTTTAAGCTTTATGGAAATCTGGAGAGCCAACTACCAAAAAAAAAGTACATAAGATAAAATATTTAAATAAAATATATAAAATTAAATCTCCCCTTAAGAATTGTTTAAAAAATACTGAATACTGTCTGTAACTTTATGTATCCAGTGTGGAATAAATACACAGCATACAGAACCTAAATCCTAAGCTCAGTATATGTACAAAAAATATGGATAGTATACATAAGAAACAAAGGAAAGTCATCATACAGTGCAAACAAGAATACATAAAATGGGGATTATACAAATGAAAATAATATACACACGTTCATCCAACACAAAGAAAACGGTAGCAAATAAATAACGGTACTATCACACTATCCCTGTACCATAACATCCAATGATAATACCTCAATGTAAAACCTTACACCTAAATGCCCTAAAAATAAGCTTCAGTAGAAAACTCACAGAGTCTACAACCTAACAAGGGAAATATACGTGAGACTAGTTCGTTGGTATGTGTTCCAATTAATATGTAACATTGAAAAAGAAAAAAATTCCCACAAGAATTAGATCAATCAATAGAATTAGATTAAGAATTTTAGTATCAAAGTGTATCTTTAGCTGTTGTACATTTTGACACAATGTGTTAATCTTGCTCCACTAACATTTTTATGGGTAGCAATTTTGCGAATCACCTTGTTTATTGAGACATGGCTATATAAAATTAAAAAAAAATAAATAAAAAATTGAAATACCCCGCAAATAAAATATATCACATAATAAATGGAACAACAAATAAAAACTGGCTAGCCTTCCTTGAATGTGATTATTATATACAGGAGCTGCTGCTAACTACCCTCTGACCTGTACTGCTAAGATCAAGCTAGTTTGTAAATTACAGCATCTATACTATG
The DNA here is from genome assembly GCA_028571265.1 of Pagurus longicarpus. Classification (NCBI taxonomy): domain Eukaryota; kingdom Metazoa; phylum Arthropoda; class Malacostraca; order Decapoda; family Paguridae; genus Pagurus; species Pagurus longicarpus. The sequence goes on along the minus strand of JAOXOF010000040.1, from coordinate 326,296 downwards.
TACAAAATTAAAGGTACACTTGATTTCACAGACGGTCCAGTGGCGCAGGTTTTCTGAAGTGAACAGTGAAGTAGTGGGAGGGAGGCGAGGAAAAAAAAATGAAAGAAAGTGGGAGAAACAAGAAAAAGAAAGAAAAGATAAAGTTGAATCACCATTGATTTGTGAGCGCCCCACCAAAAAGGACCGCCTCCCAAGAAAGTCATACCCAGTCAGGCTTTGCACTGCGAGTTCTGTGGACCTTAAGGTGAATACTAGTCTTGAGTCACGATGGGAGGAGGACTGGCGAGAGAGTTCTACGCTAGTATTTAATTTTTCATGGTGACGTATATTCTCTGGAGTCCTTTTATTCTTTCAAGCCCTTATTATAGTTCTTCATTATATATTTACTATGCAGTACTTAAAGGGAACCATAAGTTTTTTTTTTTTTTTAGGAGCTTTGTGTTGTATCCATCCAGCCCCATTTCATCTATTGTTTTAAGATGCTTATTTCCTTCAAGGTGTTGATTATTGATGAGCCAGTATTCTTGGAGAAATGCAGCTTCACTTGAGATATTTTTCTCCATAATAAATGTACTAATTTAGCTAGCTGTCTAGGAAACTCTCCAAAATATCCTGGCGAGCGATACGTCTTAAAGTGGGCCCAAAAACATACAACCCAAAGACCCCACTAAAAAACATACGGTCCCGTTAAATTTTCTACCCTTTATTTATTCTTTGAGTCCTTTGCTATACATCTTTTAGTGATTTACCCGTATGTAGCTGATTTGTGTTCTTTTATTTCAAAATATTATTTTGCTAAATTCTTTGATGCATTATTGTCCCATAGCGATTTTAATAATTTTTTAAGTTTTCATTGTTCAGCGACCGGCTTTAGTTTTTTTTTTTTTTTTTTTTTTTTTAACTTACATTTCCTACCCCTCATATTATCACTCATCTTTTACATTTTGTGTATTCCAAATTTATACATTTGTATGAGCTTTATCACAGCTCACTATGTACATTCTCTACATTTCTTTCATTATAACTTTTAGGGGCTTTTGCATGGCTAGTGTGTTACATTGTAAATGGTAGTTTATGAAAATAGGACTATTTATTACATTAACTGGTCATTATGCTTATTTGTTTGTCTACAAAAGCTACCCCTATGTACCAAAAGTTTCAGATCAACTTTACATATTGTGTGCAATTTTTTGTTTTGGTTTTTCCAGTTATATTTTTGTTATTTTTGTGCACAGTTAATCATTGTAGAGATTATCGTGGAAGTTAAATTAGCTCAGCCTGCCATTCAATGAATGTTATATTTGTCCTGCTAGTACTCTAATATTGTTGTGCTTGTTGAGAACTGTTAAACCTGAACCAACCCTCATCCTTGCTTTTTTATTACGATAGGCAAACCATGTTCAAGGGGACCATATGGTTTTCAGAGACCCTCAAACCATTGCTTTCAAAAGCATCTTGCACATTTGGGTAGAACAAATACCGGTAGGTTCAAAGTACTACATGTCATGGAGTTGGTTACCAATAAATAAAGGGTTTCCATGTTCATACAACGGACAACTAACTACAGTACAGTACTGCTCAAATAACCAAGTACTAAAGCCAGGTGACATAAAGAGCTGCATGAGAATCTGGTTTTGTTTATGGATTCCTGGATTGGTTATTGACTGATTGAATGACTGACTGCTTGACTGCTGATTTATCTTTCCAGTCAAAAGGGAAGTAGACATAGATTACGTTCATGATTCTTTTAATCAAATGAACGAAAGTAAAAGTTGTCCCCTAATTTAATTATCTTGCAAATTACTAAGAACTTTTCAAAATGATGGTACCTGCATATTCATATATATATATACTGTATATATATTACTGTAATTATGGTTAATATAAAATCCTTTTACTCAACTAGGAATTATCTCTCACAGTTGGGGTTGCACATTGTCTTGAGTAAATCTCTCTGCATATTACCTCTCCTTTTCAAGCTATCCTGGCTAACCCTACATGCTTTTACTCAATTTAGGAAAGACCTATCATAGTCAAAGAGCTAGAGGGTCCATCATACTAAACTTATGGCCTACCACTTGAGTTAAGATGATACAAAATAAACTGAATCCACTCATTAGCTGCTGTTTATCAGCTTCAAAAAATGATAAAGGAGCAATAAATACAAAAGAGGCATACTGATCACTAATTGGGGACAAATGGTAATGGTTGACAAGGTAGTTTCATGTAACCTGATGCCTGTTCTCCAGGCTGCATAAAATGCTCTAATGGAGTTTTCTTTTTCAACCCTTAATTTGCCATTTACTTCAAGCACATTCCAAATTATACAACTAAGAAAATGAAATTAGTAAAAAATAAGTGCAAACTTGGGATTGGGATGAATAAAGTTGACAGTGGATTGAGTTACAGACTACAGTATACAGTACTGTATGGTACGTTCTTGGCTGGTATCAATATGCGTCTTACAATTGCACAACATGCCCGAAAATAATCAACAAAAAATCTCACTATTATGCCAATAAATTTGGTTCCCATATCAAGGGTTCTTTTTATTTTTTGTGTTTTGTATTTTTATTTTTTATTTTTTATTTATTATTATTTTTTATAATTACTGTAACCATGACACAAGTGGTCAAGTTGGGCTGAACAAAGTGTGGTATGATAGCCCCTGATCAAAACATCCTATAAAGCTTAATGTTAACGTATAAAATGCTATAAAAACCTCCTCAGACTCTCCGCATCCATAGACAGCCTTAACCTACGTAACACTTGTACCTCTCGATATATAAAAACACTAGCTATGTATACAGGTTTCTCAATATATATATACAGCGGTAAGAAAAAGAGAGAGGCAAACATAGTATTGTGTATAAAAAGCTGAATCAAGCTTGCGATCAGATTAAACTTGCCTTCAGAAAATCCTGATACTGAGATCTATGCATAAACCACTCGACACTCACTAAGTTGACAGATATTTTTTATTTCTCTACAATTAATTTCACACTGACCAATTCCAATTATTATCTCCTAATGAGATTTACAGAGTAATTTTTCTGGCATTTTTTCTCCACGTGGATCAAAAGTAGCTGAAAAATTGCTTGTGATAATCCCTTTAGTCAATCACATCCATACTCTCTAAGCTCATAGACAGGCAAGTTAAAATGGCTGAAAATGGAGTACTGTACGGTAGTAATGTACTTCATATCTAGCAGCAGCCAGAATTCCATTACCTGTTCTTCAGCCTAGAGAGAACATAGGATGACTGCACTATAATAGTTCTAATTCATAATAAGCAATTTAAGCATATACCCTTTTGAATCTTCACCAAACTTAAAAATTATAAGACAATCAATCAATGGGGGTATACACTGTAGCAGAACTCGCCCTGACCCCAGTCCAGGTGATCCTCCTGGGCAAGATTCCAGACATCTGCCTGGCTCATATCAAGTATCTCATTGTATAACTGATCAATCTACTTAAGCCATGAGTTCCATGGAATTGTCCTCTAGAGAAACCACCTAGTGAGCGGGGTTGGCTTCTGAAAGGCCAACCACATGCCTATATAGCCAAATTGTCGTTCACAGACTATGGAACTAAATATGTCTCAAGTCAGTTTCAAAAGACAGTACAGTACTGTATTATAAATTGCCCCATATGCTTTTGAGTTTGGTATTAACCCCTTCCTGCACAGGATGCACTTAATGACACTCACATTCTTTAACTTTCACACACTCACATGAAAGTAAGTGACTCACTTACTCAGTTAAAAGTGGGTGAGTGCCGAGTGAAAGTTAAAGAAAGTGAAGGTCATTAAGGGTGTCTTGTGTGTGAAAGGGTTAAAGGTTCAAAAATGTAAATGTATGTAAATTTATTGGTGCTAATAACTATGGATAATGTGCCATAGGTTTAAACAGGCCTATTACAATAATTATGACCTCACTTTGAACACTTTGATTGTATATATACATCTACTGTTTTCTGTGCAGCATTCAGTGGCTCAATTGACCACTTGTTAGTTTCAGGTTATGATGGAGTTGGGGCTGTAGAGGTTTATTCCTATTCTCCAGGTGTCAATTTTATCCTGAAGACGTTTCTTCATTCAGGTGGCCATTCTGCGAGCGATAGCGATCTTTTTGGTGGGCAAGCTACTGCTTGCCTTCTGGGAGCTTGCTATCGCCCACAAACTCAACATCTGGAGGATAGGAATAAGCTCTAACTTCTTTATAGCATGAAACTCGCAAGTGGTCAACTACATTCTTGATATAATAGGCATCATCGTATTGAACAGGTTAATTATTAGTTGGAATTAAATAAGTCTATGCTACATCTTCCTTAAGAGGATCGACTCAGGTTTTGGGAAGCTCTGGGTTGTATTAATTCAGTCATTAAGCTTACTGTTTTAATACTTATCCTGAACTAGATGTCGATTTTTATCATGGTGAGCGACAGCAAGTCAGAATTCTTGGTGAGAATCCGGTCTCGCCGGAGACACTTTTCTATAATTTTGTTTACAAATTTACCTAGCTGTCTAAAATGCTTCCAAAATATGCTGGCTCGCTATCGCTCACCAGAAAATAACAGACACCTAGATGGAGATAAACATATTAAAACAATAAGGTAAATGTGTTGGAATGGATACAATCCAGAGAGAGAGTCAGACCCAGAATATCGCCTTATACTTTCCGGGTTACGTCCCTTAACTTTAAACCTCACAATATCCTTCAACAACTAAGTACTTATAAGCCTTCAAAAACATCTGGTGAACATCTAAAGAACCATTCAAACAATCATATTTTGTTTTCATATCCCAACATTTCATTGAATATGAAGCATTGTGATAATTTAAAATATGGTAATCCAAGCAATCATACAGTATACATTTTTTTTTTTTGTATCAAACATTTCATTGAATAGGAAGAAATATAATTTAAAATATGGTATGCATTATATACTACAATGCAAAGTAGGATATCTCCCCAATCAGTATGAAATTATTATATGTTATACACATCCAATACGGCAAACTAACCAAATCTGTACACAATGCTCAAATTGGTACACAAATCAATAAATGTTGATAAATACACTACTGTACCCACAAAGCATTAGTATAGATAGATTGTTAAATGACTCGTCAATAGTGTGTGGTAGCTTATGCATCTACATTTTGACACACTAGTTATCTAACTTCTATTATTTTGTGGGTATAGTTTTATTGACACCACATACAAATTGGATGAGCAAGTACAAATTGGCCGGCCTACCCTAAAGTAATCTCAAGTGGCATGCAAATTCAAACAAAAATCATCTATTAAATCTAGTGCTATACATATGCAAGAAAACACATTTTACTCCTTCCAATGCCAAATCAATACAGAAACTTCATTCTACCATTTCAAACTTCAAGCCCTGCTTGAAATATACAACAACAAAATGTAAATTATTTATACTGAACTCTAAATTTATTCCTATTTTTGTTTAAACAGAAATTATAAATTACAGGATTAAGCAAGAAGCATTTCAATCAGCATTTATATAATATAGATTGCTAGTCACTTCTAAATGCCATTAAGCCTCTCAATATGATTTTTTTTGTTTTTGTTTATCATTTTTTGTTTTCCGTATGTATTGTTTCTAGAAGACATAAACAAAAATAAATATGCTCTGTTTTGTATTTTTTTGTTTTTGCTTTTTATGTCCTTAGGTATTATTTCTAGAAGTCAAATTAGTTAAACCATAACAAAAATTATCTCTATACTTCAAAGACATTGCCTAGCATTAAATTACTTACCTCAACTTAACCTTATCAGCATGAGTGACATCTATCTTTTTGTGTTTTGGCTATTATTAGACCATTATATTCAGTTTAGGAATGGTCTTAGTAATTGAAAAGGCTACAAAGTATCTAAAATAACCCTCTACCTAACACAGATTCTTCCTAAACTACATAGCATAATCTAAATATAGCTAGAGTAACATAAAAGACATTATCTATACTGAAAAGGTTAAGGAAATACCTTGACAGTCAAAACATCTATGGATAATTTACCCATACAAACCAACCTGAGTAATTTTTTCTACTCAATACGACCTACGACATCTACAAAACTGACCATAAGTGCGAAGGATTTTCTTCCACACGTAGGCCTACTGTAAGTACAGTACTGTATAATGAAAAGATTCTTATCCTTCGGTCACTTTTGTTTGCTAATGTCCTTTGTCATTTTGTTTGAACTGTAGTTTGTACAGTATTGGTTAGTAAATCTGAACTCAGGGTCACTGGTTCTAATTGAGTAATACTAATGATATGAAGAGTAATGCCATTTTTAGTACAGTATGTCTAAACTACTGTACTTTTTATATTTATAACTTTTTTTAACGTTATGAACATATTAATTAATTTTTGTTTATCTAAAATGTTTGATCAACTTTCATGCTATTTCAAATGGCAAAACATTGAGAAGTTATCTAATCTGTGCATGCTAAAAATATATCTCTAATTTGTTTTAACTCTTGAAAAGAATACAGTACTGTACTGTATACCTGTACAGAAGTACTACAGTAATTTCAATTCATTTTTCTTGGCAGAAAACTCATGTTAGCCAAATCAAATTGATTCATAATTATTAATAGCAAGCTAGTACTGCACAGTTGCCTGCACTTCAACAATAACAAGGTCTTGCCAGTTTGGGTGAATTCTAGCAGTAATATTGTGGATGATCATGTATAAGCTAACAATGTCTATATCTATTGCCAGACGCATCAATCCCCGATGAGGTGGCCATATTGAATTCCGTCCATACACCTCTATCAACCAGTGCCCCTTCTCCCATACAACACCTCTCTCATTCATATACTGTACCTCTCAACTCCATCCTTCCATCTCATTCTCGGTTTGCCTCTTCCTTTCTGCCTTTTCATCTCACTCCCATACACACTCTCCGGGTCATTTCTTTAAAACCGTCATAAAAGCTTTTCCTA
>JAOXOF010000034.1:1472940-1484982 GCA_028571265.1 Pagurus longicarpus | reverse complement strand
ATGACAACATACAGCCCCTTCTTCCCTCTCAGTGGACCCTTCTCGGCTCAACTGTACCTTCAGAAGACAGACACTCAGTCAGGCTACGTCTTCCATTATGCATATAATCCACAGGAAATTTTTGTCGAGTTTGATACACCTGGATCGCAGGTGGCTCGTAAAGCAGCACTGACCTTTAATCAACCTGACACCACTGTCACCGTGGATATCAACAACTCATTCCTATCCGTCTACGGATCTGGACAGTTTGTGTTGGAAACTGCCAATAGACAGCTGCAACTGGAGTTTAGTTTAGATAATCGCGAAAAATACTCTTTGGAGATGGCTATTCAAATTGCCAATGGAGGCACCACCATTCAACCGCGTCTCATTATAACTGCACCATATGGACCAATCCTCAATATTCATAGTAGCTTTGGTGGGCAGTTGGGCGATCAACCAAACATTGTCTCGAGAGTTGATGTGGAATATCTTCTGACTGATGGAACTGCACATAATATCCACCACACAGCTTCTATCAGGAAAGAAGTTGTACCTGATCTAACAACATATTCCTCTCTCTTTGAATTCACTTCCACTCAGTACCCTAGCTTGTCTCTCAGTCTCGTCCACAACACGAAAATCTCCCCCAGTTTTGTGGAAACTCATGGAAGGTTGGCAAGAGGAGCTGTTTCCTGGGATCTTGATCACTCTCTAACATACATTAATGAAAATTATCAGAAAAACATTGAAATACAAGGTTCCATCAAGTGCCCAGCCAGGAACATCGAGTACACTTCATCGCACAAGATTGAAGTTGTGACCAACATGTTCAACTTCAAATCCCACATTCATTACAGTCCGTCCATGAGCTACAACATCGATGTTGTTTTCAACAAGATGTATGACCAGCAGTACAAGGCACATGTAAGTTACTGTTTGGAATTATATATTAATTTACATGAAATAGAACAAAGCATATTTGAGATAATAATAAAATCATTTAATCTCTGATAATACTACGTTAAACTTAACTATATTTTTATTCAGATTGTTGCAACAGTTGCGGATCATAAATGGGAGTTTAACGGACAGCTAAAGAATGAGTCCACCCCTGGAAACATTCGAGGTGCATTGGAGTGTGCACTGGTGACCCCAAGCCAAAACTTTGCCTTGAAGGGAGAGATTCATGGTGACAGCCAGAGTGTTGGTACTGCTCTCATGTTGAATCTTAATGGTGAAGCTTATACCATCACCGTCGAGGGAACACCCACCTCCATCATGGCCGACATCAACATCATTAAGCATATTGTCCTCAATGCTTACGTAAGATTTATGATATCTATTTATTTAAAAATGACATGATGCATTTCAAGTATCATAATATGATACAATAATGAAAAGTGGCCATACTTACTAAAGAATTTATATTAAAAGATCTGTCATAATATTACTTGATTTTCAACAAAAAAGTTATATTTCCAACCCTCTAATATTTTCACAATATTAAAGAAATATATTAACAGGTTATTGCAACTGTTTCACGAAATAACAAAGTTTGCTGTAAGAAAAAACAAAATATCAAAATTGAATGGGACAAAATGTTCATATTAATGTAATTTGTCTTGTGAAAAATAGCATTTACAGCTCCACATTTACAATCCTGGTTACTGTGTTAAAATACCTGATGTGTACTAACATGTCGGGCGTTCGTGGCGAGGTTACTACGACATAAATCCTGGCACAGAATGCCAGCTATGCAAACAAGCTCAGCACTCGTCCATGGCTGGTGTATTATGGTACATGAAATAATAATATGTATAAACTTCTAAAAAGACAACATGCATTCATTGACACGGCAGTTAGACAAGTAAGTAATAGTGTATTAAGAGACCTTAAATTATTTGACAGGTGTCTGATTCTGGAGATGTGAAGAAACTGCATGTGAGTGCTGAGTGGGACAAGGACGTTAACCCAACAATGGTTATGGTTATTGATGGAACTTTATCTCGTGAGGAACTAGCGGCAACTCTCAGGTATGCTCAACTATTACCATATGAATAAAAATTACTAATATTTCTCATATAGTAACATTTATCCTGAGATGAGTGAACAGGATCCATTTGCTCCTCTCTGTATTTAGTTAGTTACATGGCATGCGTAAAATGTTTAAAAGCAATGACAAATATTTCACTTAGGTTTTCTTACTGATGCATATTTAGACTTTAGCCATTTGATGAGCTGCATCAAGATGATTAAATCACTTTTCAAATATTCCAGGGTTCTGGATTACGAAGTGTCGGCCCGAGGCAAGATGGTTGAAAATGGAGTGGAACTCGTGGGTCAGTGGGCAGGCAACCAGAGTGTGGTGGCCAAGATCCGTTACTCCCTGGATGACACCAAGTCCCTCTCTGTTGCCATAGAAACACCCTTCCCTGGGTGGCAGAAACAGGACATCACAGTGGCTGTCTCCATCAACCAGAATGAGTTTAATGCTCGTGCTGTGGCCAACTGGAAGAATTCTGAACAGGTTGCTCTTACTGTCAATGGCAACCTGCATCCTGGTCTCACCAACAATGCTCTCAACACCAATATACTTTTCAGCAGTACCTTTAATAACTTTGAACGCCTCACCTTTACTTTTGATCACAAGATGGCTTCCTTTAACGTTGACACCATTATGGAGGCAGCTTGGAATGAAGTAAAGATCAACGGATTAATTCATCTTGCTCCCACGGAAACAGGATTGGATGGAAGGGCCATCTTGACCTCACCCTTCACACAGGAAGCAGTGGTGACTCTACACCACGAGCTGGTCAACACTCAGCTGTCTACCTCACTCGAGGCCAAGTATGGTGAGCAAATCTCAACCTTTAACCTTAATGGTCACATCATTTTTGTTCAAGCTCATGACATTGCTCTCAACATGAAAATTGTCACTCCACTTCAATTCGCATCCGAGATTGAAGGTAATCTAAGGTACAGTTTAGAAGGTTCTGTTCTGACATTTATTACCGAGGGAAAGATTGGAGACAAAAAGATGCAGCTTAATATCAATGGTGAAAAAACTGTGAGTGGGACTGTAACAGAAATCACAGGAGACCTTCGCTTCCTCACTCCCTTCACTAACCCACTAACTGCAAAGCTGACACACAGCCATGACGGACAGCAGTTTGCCAGCAAGATGGTAATGCTTGGATCTCTCGCAGTACAGGCAGAAGGACACTACCTATCTGAGAAGAACATACACTTGAATGCTCAAATATCCAGTCCATTAGTCAAGTTATCATTTAATCTTGACCATATGATAGATGACGCAAATAATAACATTAAATCATCTATTGACCTTTCTGTTAATGAAGAACGCATCAGTGCTTCTGTCAATGGTGTACTTGATGTTGCAAATTCCTTGGGCAATATTGAAATTGAAACAGTTTCATCATTCGGAGTCTTGGATGATATCAAAATCAATCTGGATGCAAAGAAAGAGGACAACACATGGATTTCTAAAATGATCATTAACAAAGGTTCAATCTCTGCTACCATCGACCACACTCTCACCTATAACGATTATTTCAATTGGAATAATATGTTACTTATCAACAATATCTTAGAGCTGAGGAGCTCAATGGATCACAATGACAATAGTTACACACTTGGATTTTTCACAAAGTACGATGAAAAGTTTGTGAATATTGTCACAAATTATATTCCTGAGCACTCTGCAAATATTCGTAAGTTTGATGCCGACATTTATTTAACCAGCTCATTTATTGACAACCCTTTAAAGTTTGTCGTCCACCACCAAGATGATGGCACCGACTTCAACAACATTGTAAACATTGAATATGTACCAGGAAGAGTAATTGAGATTTCCTCCATCATGAAGATAGAACCTTCTAACTTTTACATCACATCAACCCTTACTACTCCATTTTGGCAGACCATGGCCTACAAACTCAATATAGTCCGGCAACCAATCAATGAAATTTCTCTTGAATTGATGCATGGCCCAAATAAAACCAATATTACAGTCCAAGGAAACTGGGAGGATTTATCCAAAATGGATTGTCGCATAACACTCATCTCTACATATCTTACTGATCAAATTATACTTGAAGGGTCTTACGATATATCTTCAGTGGAAAAGACTGTATCATTGGCAGTTACAGCAGATCAATCTTATAGCATGACAGCAGCCTTCACCGGGGAGATAAAAAATGCACACTGGCGCATTATGACTGTGCTTCCATTCCCATCTGCTCATGATATTATCATCCAGGGAGAACACAATGTTGCTGATATGCCTTTCACTGCAAAAACTGAAATTAATATTAACACCAAGAAATATGTGGCTGACATTATTCTAGACTCGCATGATATTCGGATCAACATGGATGTAGAAGGCCGCCAGGGACTCCTAACAACAAATTGGGACTTCCAAGGCACCAATGCAAATATAGACATCGTATTCCAATCACCAGTTGACATCATCGGTGACATGAAAATCCATGCCATGTATGATATTGCTGAAGAGACCAAGATGAACTTCAATGTTAACGATGGGGCCGCTGAAATGAACCTCATTGGTAAATTTAGTGATATTCTGGCTCCTGAAGTAATGTTGACAATCACCACTCCCTTTAATCAAATGAGACGTCTGCAAACAGAAGCTAAGTTGAACCTCCGGGAACGAGCTAAGACTGCTCACATTAATTTCCACCTTGATGATGACCACTACACCTTGGACCTGGAGGTTTATGCTGATGGTCTTCTCAAGGGCCACGTAGCCTCAAAGATCACCACCACCATACCAGGATGGACTACTTTTAATCTTAAGGGTGAAACTGACTTTGAAGCCATGGCACTAAAGGCTCTCTTCCTGTATGAGAAGGAGGAAGTTGCTCACAAAATTGAGGGAAGCTTTGCAATCCTGGAGAATTCCATTAATGGTGAACTTACCACAACAGTTCCTGGATGGGAGAAACTCACTTTGACGGGAGACTACAGCTACCAAAACAACCACTTCTCAGGCAACTTGAACCTCCTTTGTGGATCTGATGCTTACAGTGGTACAGCTGATATTATGTTTGGTGAACAACCAAAGATAGTAATTACCATCAATACTCCATTAGACTATGCTAGAAACATTGAGTTCAATTTCGAAATTGCCAAGGGAGATAGCAACTCTGTCACCAGTGCTTCCCTTCACTATGCAGATGTGGTTTACTCAGCAGAAGTCACTGTCCAACACATAAACAAACTCGGCCTTGTGAAGCTTGTGCTGAACTTGCCAATCCCTGGATACACTGCCACTGAAGTCCTGGCTAAATACGACTTCACTGGAGATGTTAAATTGGCAGACATGGACCTTAGAATGGAGGACAACATGCACTTCACAGCTGCAGCACAGATCAATGATAACAACGTGAACTTAGACATCACAACTCCCTTTGAAGGCTATGAAACCATTAAGATGATGGGTGACTACACTGTGTCTAATGGACATCATACCATCATGGCTACGCTTGATAAGAATGACGAGAAATATGATGCTCACTTTGATTTGTCAACAATTATCAAGGAAATGTCTCTCACATTAATTACACCTATATCGGCTATCAAGAAAGTTAAACTTTATGGTAAATTTGACATCTTGGATCACGGATTAGATTCCACCCTCCAAATCCAAAGAAACACTGATGCCTTTTCTCTACTAGTACAAGCTGACTTTACTCCACTTAAATCTGCTTTCCATGTTACCCTACAGACTCCCGTTGCTGGATGGAATGAACTCCTCCTTGATGCTAAATACGACTTCCAATCAGACAAGAAGGCTGCTGGAATATCCTTCAAGAAGAACAACACTCTTAAAGTCATTAATATGGAGGCCATGTACAATTTGGAAAGAGGATATGTAAAGATCCAGACACCAGTTGAAGGATATGAGGTGTTGGGTGCTGAATACACACTAACAGTAGACACTGATAATAATAATATGGCGATCAATGTCAAGGCCATGCACAACTCTCAAGAATGGGTCTTCACATCTCGGGCTCAACGCACATCAAGCAGTCTGTACTTCGAAGTTAGAACACCATTTGACTTCATGCAAATCATGTCTGCTGCTTTTACATTTAACTGGGATGCAAGCAGAAAAGATGCAACTCTACAACTCGCCTATAATGAACACAATATCGTCATAACAACGGCACTCAATATATCTGCAACAAAATCTGAGTTTAGCTTCCAAGTCAATACACCAATCCCCAACTATGAAAATGTATCAGTCGTTGCCAAGTATGATGTAAATAACCGCGATGCACTTGTCTCAACATACGTCAATTTTGGGCAACACGTTTATAACTTCATACTGGCCGGTTACATTGAAGAGAGATTAGCATACCTCAAATGGGATCTGACTTCCCCATTCACTGGATGGACTGATGTTAAATTTGAAGCAAAGATTGATCTCGCAAATGAAGAAAGCATAGTCTATATGTCTCTGCTTAGGGATGGAAACAATAAAGTAATTGATGTCCATGGAAAAATCATTGGGTCATCAATAGATATCAACCTGAAAACTCCATTTGACAACCTTCCTGACTTTTCCTTTACGAGTGCTCTTGATCGGACCAGGAGATCTCTTGACTTATCATTAGCAAACGACTATGGAGAGGCATCACTGGCCGCCAATTTTAACTCAGTGAAACTCCACGTCAAAACACCTTTTGAGAGAGCACGAGAAATTCTCTGGGAGATTTCAAAGAATAGTGAGGGACAATACAAGGCTGAGTGGAGGAGAAATCGCAACTATGTTATTATAAATGTTGCGAGGCAAGGAACAAGTAACGCCTATAATGTGGAGATCAGCAGTGAAATCCAAGGGAGAGAGCTGGCTTCTCTTGCATTACTCAGTGATGCCTTGAGTGAAGAAACAATTGTCTTCAGCAGTTCTGCCACCTTTGATACTGTTGGAAACATGAACATCCATATTGAAACTCCCTTTGAACTATACCGGTCGATGGATATCAACCTTGACTATGATATACAAGAAAAGTCGTTTAAAATTGAAGCAAGTTCATCATCATCCACCTTCCACTCTGTACTTAAAATGAGTAAGTCAGAGGGTCTTGAGTGTTATCTGCTAGTGCCCAACCCACAGAAGGACACTGAGGTCACCATCAACCTGGGTCTCTATTCTGGTAAGATTACAGTCACATCTCGATTTAATATTATCACCAGCTTCCTGTATCAGTATGATATCCAGATAGCTTCACCCATAACAGTCAACACCATTGTTCAGTTGAATGAAGTTGAGCTCTTTAAGCTTAATGGTATGGCAAATGTTGCTGAACGTAAGGTTCAGTTTGGACTGCGGCTCCCAAATGCAATCCTTAACTATAAACATATTGCATTCTCTTCCTTAACTTTGAGATTTAGACGTCTTGAGCAACACTTAAACATTGCTATAACTGGATCAGGAAATCTACCAGCACAAGGAACAATAGAAGTTGCCCTAGACAGCTCCATCGTTCAACCATACTTCACATCAATTAATGGACACTTTGAGATTGATATGACACAAGAACGTAAACATGTCACTGTTCAACTCACTCCAAATACAGGAAATGTGTATGAACTAACTATGGACTTTGGCATCACCCGAGAGGCTGGAGATTTTGACTTAAGAATTACCACACCTGACAATGAGATGCGCCCCTGGAAGCATATTACTGGCAACTTTAACATCCATAGCTATGAAGAAGTGCACTTTGAACTCACTTACGGATCAACAGCCTACACACTTCACGGCAAACTTGGTCTTTCTGAATCAGACCTGGTGATGACAACTGGCTCCAACCGGGAAAATATCCTCTTCCAGTGGAAATTCAACACAAGGGATAATGATTTCTTGTTAAAGATGGGACGTGAGTCAAAATATGCCATGATCAAGCTAAAAGTAAACTACCAAGACCTTGAACACGTTGCCATTGAAGGAGGATTTAAGGCTGGACCTTCAATGGAAAATGAATTTACCTTTAACTTGAACTGGGATAGGCAAATGGATGGAAACTTTGTCAGTCAATCAAAGGTCCAGTATGGAGATTATGAAGGCGAACTTGTCTTCAAAACCACTGAAAATCATGGATCTCTTTCTGCCAATATCATGTGGGAACTTAAATCTAATGTTCCAGGTATAACTGATGCATCTGCAGAAATGGATTACAGTTTTGATAATCAGGTTGTACTTCATTGCAAGGTCAGATTAGAGCAGCAGGAAGCCACACTAGACATCACCTTGAATAACTTCCACTTCGATCATTCCCACAACACAGTCGAGATCAACATGCCTTTCCTTCCCCCAAGGTTCAGGACTGTGCTTCTGACATTCGGCCATGATTTGAGAGACCCTACAACCAAGTCCATCTCCGCTGTGGCCAATCTTGTCGATGATGAACAGTATATCCGGACGCAGTGGACTCACTCTGAAGCACTGGACATCCTCTCACTGAACACAGATATCAAGCTCTTGTATGTGGGTGACATTAATATTGTGAGCAAATATGATTTCTCAAACATTAATGATGCAGCAGTGGAGGTTCAATATGTCAGAAATACTCCTTCCCAGGAATCCAGAAACATTAACCTTAAATGGACTGGAAAGAAGATACAGGCAAACTACGAAACTGAGCTAACACTTGATTCCACTTTCCACCTCTTCTCTCATGCTCGCTTCTTTGTCAGCGTTGATTTAAATACTGGATTCCACCTTTCCTCTGAGTTGGAAGTTAATGAAAAGAAAGCAACATTTATGTATGATATTAACCCTGATTCCATTGCAGTACATATTAATACTCCATTCCAAAACTTTGAATCTATTGAGGCAAAAGCTACCTACAGTTTAACTGGAAAGAAGAAGAAAGTTACTTTGATTTACGAACGAGGCTCTAACAAGGTTGAGATGAACTTTTCGCTTGATATCAAGTCCAGGAACAAAGGAAACTTGGTTTTTGCTCTAACTACACCTATTGATGTAATTAACAATCTATATATTGAAGCCAGCTGGAAGAACACCAATGCGGAAGTAAATATTAAGAGAAATAATTTTGAGTATAAACTGAACGGAAAAATAAACTTGGAGATCGAGAATTCCTCATTTGATGTGTCTATCAACGTTCCCGGTTGGCAAGTCATAAGGTTTGCAGCCTCTTATGACGTGCATGACTTCCTTGCTGGAACACAAACTAACAACCAAAATCTTGCTGGACTTGAACTTCAGTTTGAGGGCAATGTAATTATTTTCAACATGCAAGGCTTCCGTAATGAACAAAAATTCCATCTAGAATTTGAAGGTAGCACATCTTTTGCAATTCTTAACAATTATCAGCTTGCAGTCACTTATGAATCAAATGATCAATTTTACAAAGGTGACGTTGAAACGGTGCTTAATGGACACTATTTCAAAACAAGTAACCTCTATGAAAAGCGAGGAGAGAATGGTTATTACATGAGAAGCATGGTAGAGACTAGCCTTACGCCCCTGCCAGCTCTCATTGTTGGTATTGGCCGTAATGGAGATGAACGCACCATAACAATAGGCTATGGAGAAGACAGGGAAATTACATTATCTATACAGGGCAAGAACAATTTCAGGTCTGGCTTCTCAGGATTTGTTGACATTCCCAACTTTGGTTATGATGGAGTCGCATACGATGTGTCATATGGCTTCCAGGATGAGCACACATTTTCTATCTCAGCAAACATTAATTTAGGTCAGAATGGCCAAAACATTGAAGTAGAATTTGTATATGATTCAGAGGGTGTTCGAGCTCGCTTGACCTCCCCTCTCACCGGTGAACGCAGTCTTCGTTTCCGCCGATCAGTTTCCTCTGACAACTTTTCTGCTGAAGCCGCACTTAACCAATACAGCATCCACCTGCGAGGTGGCTTCAACGATGGTGACTTCAAGAAAGGAGCTCTTTTAGAGGTTGACATCATGGGTCGTAAATTCCTGTTTGACTTCCTCCTCCAGTCTGAAGGACTTCAGTACTCAGAGGGCAAGTTGATCATTATGACACCCTTCCCTTATCTGGAGAACATGGGTGGACTCTTCACACTCTCTACCCAAGACAAAGTCATCTCAGGTCAGGCTGAGGTCATCCTTCCCTTCTTTACCACACCACAGATTAAGATGGAAATCAACCTCGATCTCAACCAGAAGGTGGAAGGTCACCTAACCTTTGACATAGCTGGTGAAAAATTCATCTTTAGGAGCAACCTTGCTGGTGAATCTCTTGCTCAAGGCTATGCTGGAACAATGGAAGTTCAAACCCCCTTCAGCTTCATTCCAGATATCATCTGGAATACATCTGTAAAGATTGTACAGTGGTCCACTATAGATATTTCACTTGGCATTAATGACAAAAAGGTTACAATGGGAATTACATTGGATGAATCTACTTTCAAAACAGTATCGGATATCCAGATTGGAAGCTTCCATAATAAATTTGCAGTAGAGATCATGTACCCCTCTCTGGATAACATTCATGGTTCCATTAATCTGATTATGGGTGACCAAACTCATGGCATCAGTGGATCTTTGGCTGTCCTCAACCAACGCATTCATGGATCGTTGAAGTTGCAGTCAAGCTTTATTGAAGGGGAGCGCAACCTGGCCTTTGATATGTCCATCCCAGGTGGCACATACGAGCACATTATTTTTGATGTGAACTTGACCGGTTCTGAGAGTCATTCCCTCCACCTTGACGTCAACATGGCCACTGGTGTCATGGCCACAGTCAGTGTGGACACTTCCCTCGCTCCCAAGTTCTCTGTCAGTCTCAACCTGCAGCCCAACAGAGCTGAACTGGTCCTGGAAACTCCAAGTGGCCAACACCAGGTCACCCTGCAGGGCAGAATGACTTATAGGATGCCAGCCGACAATATCATAATGATGGAAGTAGCATCACCAATGTTGTCTCACAGATATAGTGCCACCATTCTTCTGAATGGTGATGTTAACAATATGGTAGCAAAGGCTGAACTGCAAGTGGACGATATCAAACATATCTTGGAAGGCAAGAGCATCATCAGTGGCCAAGCTGGAGAATTCTCCATCACCCTAGAGACTCCCTTCAGAAACATTAACAAGTTGTCTCTGACAGTATCACTAAACCTGACTGAACAAGCAGAGATGCTGGTCACTGCCTCCACTGTTGACAAAGTCAATACTCTTCACATGACCTTTGATAGAGCTACAAGAAAGTTCAAGGCCCTGGCCACCTCACCCTATATCCCAACTGAAGAGGTAAGTCTAGAAGCAAACCTTATTGGAGATATGAAGCCTAATATGAAGCTCAAAATGACTCTTAAATATGGCTCTAAGACCCTATCTAGCATGCTCAATCTCAAGCTAACTTCTCCCGGGAACATAATAGTCAATCTCAAACTAGCCACTCCTTTCCGTGGCTACAAGAGAATGAACTTCTTGGCTCGATACAAGAAGACTGATACCACTTTCATTACAGTCAACATTGATAAGCCTATCAGCCTTAACTTTGAAATGCACCTCACTAATGATGCTGACAAGATCTTGGCTGACATGAAGCTGGAGAGTTCAGTTCAGGGCTTCGAGTTTTTGGAAGCTAAGATGGAGATTCCTGTGGACCTGTTTGCCCCGAGTGTGGGCGTGGAGGTGAACCTTGGGGAGGCTTCCTACGGCGCCCACCTGAGGCTGAGGACCAGCGCGCCATACGAGCTGGGTTTGGGCTACCACAGAAACCACCAACAAAAACACGGCTTCCACATCAGGACCGACTCCTCCTTTTTCTCGCTCTTCACCTAACATTACCTTCCGCCAAACCCTTTGATACCAATATGCTACTTCTTAGTGGAATAATACTGCCAGGTGATAACTCAAACCTTATAGTTACTAGGTACTGCTATAAGGCCTACCACTAAAGGCATATAGCTTCCACAATATGATTTACTGAAAGTTTTCTCGATCTTTACCTAAGTTTAAGTTCACTGATGCTTTGATATCAAATCACATCAGAAATA
>JAOXOF010000034.1:764542-775243 GCA_028571265.1 Pagurus longicarpus | reverse complement strand
TATACATTTTCGTGCACCTGTCATATATTTTTCTCCTCGTAAATCCGGCAGCTGGGATGTGCATTAGTAGCAGAGTTGCCAAGTCCACGACTTTGTTGTACAATTTTTGTTCCTATCCTGGTGACAATTTTGCAAGCGATAGCGAGATTCCAGAAGGCAAGCATTAGCTTGCACACAAAAAAAACTCGCTATCGCTCACTAAATTGACACCAGGATAGGAACAAACCAAATTGTGCAACAAAGTCGCAGGCTTGGCAACTGCATCATGCACCATAGATAGATATACGGCACATAAGTGTTAATTGTCTCATGCAAATACCCTTAAGCTCTCCAGTAGGTGAGAAAAACTTCATCTGTTGCATACAAAGCAAATAAATATATATTTTTGACAGGGATAACCTTGGCTTGGAATGCTGCAATTATAACTTTAGCACCGTTAGACAAACAAACAAGGCGGTCGAGTATTATAGTCCAATGAGAGGAACAATTTAAACAAACTTGTGTGCAAACAGTGGATGGTAAACACTTATAGAAATAGAGTACACTAGCCTGTCTGTATGTGCTCGTCCAATTAGTACTTTGATGTTGATACAGATAATATTCACTAAATAAAGAGTAGTTAGATTAATAGTTTTGTGTCAGAATATACGTACAAATAACTTAAGAGGAACAATTATGATATGCCTGGTACTTGTGCAGTATTTTGAATAGGGTTTAAAACATTAATATTGAATTACTACGTTAAACTAGCTAATGCTCTATTTTGTTTTTTGTTGTAAGGTGTTGACTTATTTATGAACACGACTGTACTGTACTTTAACAATAGTGCTGTGCTGGCTAAAGATAAATACCGTAACTAAATAAAGTCTATCCCGAACCGGTGACACTAATAAAAATAAATGTCAAGTTCCCAGAACTGGCTGAAAGATAATAATTTATAATCTAACCTAGTTCAACTTCGAACTGATAATTTACATAGAGGAGGGCCCTAGGCTAAGCTCCACAGGTCAGAGCCTAAAGTGATTCGATAACACTTTAATTTCATAGTGTATTCTCCCTTGATTTATGCTTGTAATACGTTACTAAAATCTTGATCATAACTCGAAATATCATATAGACATTCCTGGACCAGCCCAACCCCACACATACACTTACATGAATAAATAATGAAATAAATACTGTGCACCAACGCATTCCACCTTATCACTATGTTTAATTCCGACGACTATTGCATATTTTTAAACTACAGTATTATAGTCAAAATAAACGAAATTGTAATCATATTGAAAAAAATAGTCATAAATATAATTAATTAGTGTTTGGTATCTATTTAATTCGTGAATAATTCCTAATGTAATATTTCAGCATTTGATGTTCAAAATAACGTAGACTGAGGCATCATATAGTGAGGGAGACCTTGTCATTATTGTCTCTGCCTTACATTCAAGTTATTTGTTCTGCTACAGATGTACAGTAAAGACACCTTTTACTATTAATTAATTATGCAAATTTAAAATGAAAAGAACAATAGTTATCTGGATCATATGGGTTTAAGTAGCAAACCAAAAACTGTCCGAGCCTGAACCGGAACTTAAGAAATGTTGGTTACTGGTTCAACAAGCCAGCCGGAGCACAGCACTACTTGACAATAATACATTTTGTTGTTAAATATATTAATCTAACTACTTCATTTTTGTGGGGTAATAGATAAAGAAGATAAACAAAACAAGTAGTAGTAGATAGATACAGTATTTCAAACAAAACAAGTAGTAGTAGTCTAGTAGATAGATAGATACAGAATTTTCAACATAACATATTAATTGCCCAAACATGTGACAGTGAGCTAGTCTACCCTACCACCTATACTTTTTCTAAGCTGTGTTGTCCTTCAACGCTAACTAAACTGGATGAGGGTATCTTATAAATATTCATTTGTATATAAAAGCATTGACAATATTTTGTTTTAGTGATATTTCTGTTCACTTAACCCATAAAAACAGTTACTATACAAGTTTATGTATAAATATGTACTGCATATTTAGAATATATATATATATATATAAGATTAATTTATTAGTCTGGAAGCTGTGTTAGGTATATAGTAAATGAAATATGGGTCGCAGGTAACAAGATTAATGATAATTTAGATATTTATAAAAGAAAATAATATTTTGCATAAAAAAGTATATCTACATATACAGTAATCCAGTCTATAAAATTTACTTTTTTTTAATAAAGGCCTTTTAACTAAAGTGAAACCAATGGCCAAAGTAAATAAGAAAAACAGAAAATAACCCCAGGAGCAATGACCGCTATAAAAATGTTTCCAAGTGATTTGAGGACAGCTAGTGAACCGTGGAGGCTACTTCAGAAAAGCAGAGATGTATTATAAAGTTTGGTTTTTTTCTCCTCATAAGCTGCTATTTAGCTTTTTCATTTGTACAACCTGTACTCTTTGCAGTTTTAATCTGGGATAGCTTTTCCATGGGATGCCAGCAACTATTCTTTGGTTATCTTAACCAGGCAAACAACTGTCATGTCCCTATGCTGATGACTGGGATTTGATTTGATTTTTGACACAAATTCAGCTCTCTAGTATTAGGGGAAAAAAAAAAAATTGTACTGTCTCTCACATCCCCACTACTCATGAGGCAGCCCCCACCCATGATGGTATAGTGAGAAACAGCAGTTTATCTTAAATGACCAATGTGTGTGAGTTGGCTAGGGTGGTGTCGTGTCCTTATAGGGTGGCCTGGATTTCCTTCTCCACCAGGGCGCGGTACTCGTCGAAACCGCCCTCCATGCACTTAACCTGGCCACCCCCGCACACCCACAGCTCTGTGCACACCATGCGGATCAAACGCTCGTCGTGGGATACCAACACTACCCCGCCCTGTAGAAGAGAAAGTATACCAATTCAAGTAACCTGACCTTGCCCCATCAAGTGATGATGATGACGATTATTATACTGGCCTGTTGGGAACAAACCCTCATCAGCCAAGTGTCCCATCAAAGTGAGACTACCTGCATAGAATACTCCGTCTCAGGCTGCTAAATTAAAAGTGCAAAACTTATTAAATAAAGTATAACCATAATTTGAGGACAGGACTTCAGGGACTCGCTGACAAATAACCGTTTAGTGAGGGCTTTGATTTAATCACTCTTGACGCAAAGTTCTTAGCATATTCGTCATAAATTATAAAAGTGAAACGTGTGAACTAAGCAAATTAAACCGGTCGTAGGACAACACAGATCGAAAGATAACCCGACCACTGAGTTACCATATGCAACTCTCATTGGGTTGGCTAAACCAAACTACATATTTATTTTTTTCCATACAACATAATTTCACTACTAACCTTAAACTTTCCAATGGCCTCCCCGAGCGCCTCAATAGTCTCGATATCCAAATGATTGGTGGGCTCGTCAAGAATGAAGAAGTTAGGGTTGGCAGCACACATGAATGAGAAGGCCACCCGGGACTTTTGTCCTCCGGAGAGACTGGCCATCTGTTGTAGAGCCAGGTCACCACACACACCAAAGGATCCCAGCTGACGGCGGTACTCTTCAATGGTCTTGCCTGGGGTGAAATGGGTTGGTGTATTTCAATATTACTTGTACTGCAGTTAGGGATGTGCACAGAATTTACCTGATATTATTCTACTAGTATATAACCATGACTTTCCTTAGGCCAGGAAGTCTAAGGAACGATTACTACTACTACACACAAACTATAATTCTTTTTTGCCCCCCTGCACCCCCATTACTCCTAAATCAATTGCAATCGTTAGCTGAAGTTTTAAAACAGGAGGGAAGGGATTGGTTTAATTTGTGAGTATATTGCATAAACTAAAATTACTAAATAGCTGCAGATAAGGGAATTATATTGTCTGATAATGAATAATAAGAAAGCTGTCTATTTAGCATGAAAAAGTACAAAAACAATGACTGACCTGAGAACTTTTGTTGTAGCAGCTCAACAGGACAGACACTCATGTCTAACTGGTCCACATGATGCTGGGTGAAGTAACCTATTCTCAGTGATCTGCAGAAAAAGGATCATTATTAAGTCTCATTAGCAATACCGGTACTAATTTTACATGCAGTAGTCTCATTAGTAATACTAATTTTAGAGTAATTATTAGCCATTACCCACAAAATTATGGCCATAATTTGCATGTTTTATTATTTTTAACTAATTTTATCTTTCTAAAAGAAAGGGGTACGGGAAATTCTAAGCAGTTTAAGAGGAGGCATGGTATTCGTACTTCGATAAAAATTCCCCTGGAATGCGATGGATCTCACTGAAAAATTTATAGAACCATGCTTGACCCTGAAGAAGTTGAGCAACAAAGTTTGGTTAAATCCGCCGTGTATTTTTTTCTGAATGTTTACAAATAGAGGTAACTAATTAAACTGCCAGTTTTATAGTAGTTATGTTGTTGTCTACCTGTTGCAAACCCTGTGTCCACTGGTGGGGTCCAATTCTCCTAGTAGGATCTTCAGTAGTGTTGTTTTACCCGTCCCGTTTTCACCAACCTGAGGGGGAAATAATATAAGTTGTTCAGTATATGTATATGGGGGTATATACTCAACAGGCTTACATCTTGGCATTCAGTACCTACTGTAGGGTCGGATACTTCAAAACCTTATGACTTTGCCTTCAGTACTAGGGACCAGAGACTCAACAAACTTACAATTTCATATAATAATAATTATAATATTAATCTGGTTTCTTGTTTCTCAAAAGCGCCAGCTATTCCATAGGAATTCGCTAGCGCTCAAAATACAATGCATACGAACTTCAACTAAAAGTAACATTCGCTAAAGCCTGTAGTCTTCCCTCACAGTGCCACTCTCAAGATCATAGCTCCTCGCAAAGAGAAGTGTCTTAAGCTGCACCTTGAAGGCGTCATCAGAACTCAGCTGTCTCATAGGCAGTGGCAATTTGTTATACATTCTAGGGGCCACGTAGGAAAACAACCGATTAGAAAACGATGACTGATTTATGGCTCTGGGTTCCTCCAAACGCAAAGGATCATCCGCACTCCGCAGAATCACACCAGGATGTGCAGATGGACGCTTCAGCAGTCCAGAGAGAAACACAGATTCACCAGATAAATAACCTTGAAAGTCATGAGGCACAGTTTAAACTCTATTCTGGCTTTAACTGGGAGAGAAAGTGAGGGTTGTTAGGTGCATCCTGTGCATGAACGGGTTAAGCAGAAATACAAGACGTGATTTTATAATGGATAGAAATTTTACTGAATGTGATTTTATGTGTTTATAGAATGGTTGGCAGAGCATTTGGCTACTGATCACAGGATCGTGGGTTCGAGCCTCCCTCCGGTCAAAGCTACTGGTAGATGTCAATTGGGTGTTCACCTCGGTCTTAGCGATACATAGCACCTGCCTTAAGTCCTTGTTCAGCTGCTTCAGCAGTTCAGGGTATATCTATAGCCCTGGTAAAATAGGGAGTGCATAATGCTAAATGGCATCATATATGCACTATAATATATGCACACATGTAGAACACTCGGTCTTTAAAAATTATGTATGTACTGTATGTAACCTACAGTATATGTAACTGAATTATTTGGTAATTCTGCTAAATATCAACGTCTGCAGCACAAACATCCTTATTTATTTCCCAAAACTCACAAGTGGTTAATTGGAAGCTTTACCAAGGAATCAAAATTACCCTCACACAAAAGTTAATCTAGTCACATTGTAGGATGGGGCCACTAGACCTTTTTAACATACGACATCTAATGTTACGAATAACGCTGGTAAAACAAATATTCTATCTGGAAAATAACTGCATTACTAGGGATTCTGAAAGGGAATTTTGTAATTTGTAATACAGTACACATAGAACATTTAGATCTTGAGCTTTTATCCAATATGTATCAAACTAAAGAAAATATGATCAATTTATAAAAGTTGAAACAATTCAGCATTTTACACACTTTATATAAAATCCTAGGAAGGATTACAAAGATATGTGTTAACCCTGTCAAGAGCCTAATAGCCCCATCTTACAGTATCAATATATACTGTATGAGGTTTACACTGAACACGCTGCAATGTGATAGGGATATAAGCACTCATAAATATATGGATGCTATCTATTTGGGATACTGCAAGTTATCTGTGCTGATAAAGACAAGTAGTAGATGTGGGTTTTTCATTATAACACAAAGTGATATGTATTATAAACCATACGGAATAATAAGAATAATAATGGATGTGAAGCTCTAATCCAGCATTTGAAAACAATGAAGGGGACATAGAACATGGACTGGGAGACAAATATAATCCAGTACTGGGAATGTGCTACCATGCAGGGGCCGGATTCATCAACACATTTGTGGCAAAGTCAGCGGTATAGTACAGCAACTTAATTTTATCTTCACTTGACTCACTTTTAAGATGCCTTTACAATTTTATTCTGGCTAAAATGAACTTAGGTATGACTTCTGGGAATCAAAGCGGTAAAAGCTATCGTAATTGATCCTTTGATTCCCACTGATCTTTTCCAAACTTACTAAACTTATCTAATAATAACCAGAATAAAAAAAAAATGCATTCTACTTTATTAAAAGGGTTATCACAATTTAGTATGCATTTAGTAAGATCTTAATTATCCTTATATGTTAACCATTTTGTTGATGAATATAGTATGATATACGATTTATGACGATAGCAGTGCGGTGATAAAACAAAAATTGTAAGCATTACGGGATTGTAATGTTGATGATCCCAGGCCCAGGTATTGTCAAGCTACAGTGCTCATAACCATGGAGAGAAAAAATAATTGAGTCAAAGCCAGGTTCAACACTCAAATATAAAAATAACCCTTTCAAATCAGATGACATGATTTTTATTATTATTTTATCTGCTAACAGACAACTTTATTCAACTTTGGAAGGCTCTCTCAAACTCGAAGGGTGAAGTGAACAGAGCTCTACTGAACCTTTGATATCTGCAAATTCTTCCAGAGCTGAATGAATATGCATGGTGGCAGCTACAATAAAAAATGAAAAATCATCATTTGACTGAGAGTTAAGTAAAAAAAAATCTCAAAACAATAAAGCTTATAGTAGATCTATGCTATAAACAGAATTTTGCAAACTGGCATAACTTAAAAAGACAATATGACTGTCTTTAAACTGGCTACAGAAAACTTCCACTACAGTTTTTTCTTCTTCTATTTTTGGCATTGCGGGTAAGACATAACACAAGTCTCTGGTCCCTCCATTCCCCCAACTGACCTGTTTCTTTTCCAGCTCTGTGACAATAAGCTCCAGTTGGTTCTGGAGTCTCTGCTTCTCTAAACCATATTCCTTCGCCTCCTTCCTGGATCTCTCTAGCTCAGCCTGAAGCCTCTGAATATCGGGGTTGTCCTTTGGGGTATTGCTCTGCTTCTGTATCTGTTGCTGTAGTTGTTGTTGTAGATGGTGTGTCTGTTGTTGTAACTGTTGTATTTGTTGTGTTTGTTGTTGGGCCTGCTGTTGGGATTGTTGGGATTGTTTCTGTAAGGTCTGGTTCTGTTGTTGCAACTGTTGGTTTTCAGTGTTCAGCTGCTGTATCTGTGTGTTGAGCTCCTGGTTCTGTTGGTTCAGCTGCTGTATCTGTTGGTTAATCTTTTGGCCATCTTGTGTGAGATTCTGCAGCTGTTTCTGGAGTTCCTGGACGGCCCTCTCTGCTTGGTCCGCCCTCTGTTTCTCAAAAGTAACACTCTGTTGTAGTTTAGCTGACTCCCCTTCACCCTTCACTGCACTCTCCTTTACCTGTTTGCTAAACTCAGACGCGTCACGCTCTGCCTTCTCCGCCCGCAGCCGACACTTCTCTCCTTCACTGCGCAACAATCCAAGGTCCTTCTCCTTCCCTTGTAGCTGGACTATGAGATTTTTTAGTTCCTTCTCTGCCTCTCGTTGTATAAGTCCCGCTTCCTTCTGTGCTGCTTGGGCTGTCGTTTGAGCCTTCTGAACTTCTTGCTGTAGACGTTGGACTTCTTTCTCGGCTTCAGTTCTTAGTGCATTGAATTCCTTCTCCTTCGCTGACAGTTGCATGTTCAACTTCTGGATTTCCTTTTCTCTGCCATCCAGCATGTCCTTAGTACCTTGCTCCATTTCCTTGGTTGTGTTGTTCAGCTCTGACTTTATTCTCTTGTTTTCGTCCTTTGACTTTTGTAAATCTGATTCACTTTGTTTTAACTCCCGCTGGAAGTTAAGTAGCATATCTTGCGATTTTTCTAATTGCTTCACCAACTGGTCTCGCTCTAATTGTAACTGTTTTAAATCTGTTTCTAATTTGGATAACATCTTTTCACGTTTTTCCTGAGCTGTGTTGAGCCTTTCCTTTTCTGCAGCAACCTTGGCCAATTCATCTTTCGCTCGTTCCAGTTCCTTGTTGAGTCTAATGATTTCTTCCTTGCATTTATCAAGGTCTTGATTGTACTTCTGTTGAAAATCACTTGCCTTTCCTATCATGTTCTTAGTTTCATCCAAGTCTCTCTTATTTTTCCTGTTGTCTGATTCCAGTCTCTCTTTAGCTTCAGTTGTTCTTCTAAGTTCAGTCTGAGTCTTTTCAAGGCGTTCATGAAGCTTTTCTAACTCAACTGACATTCTCTCAAACTCTATCTTGGCCGACTCATTACTCTCCTGGTATTTGGACATGTGCTGCTGTGATCTTTCCATCTCGTGAGTTAACCGCTGAACCTCTAGCTCCGCTTTCTCTTTTCCTGCTTGAGCTCGAGTCAAGTCGGCCTGCGCTCTGTCTAGCCGGTCTCGCAGCTTATTCACCTCTATGGAAGTCTTCTCGACCTCGCTCTTGTTGCGGTCCTGGGCAGCCAAGAAACGCTCAAGCTGGTCTTGGCTCATCTGTAGGTCACTCTTCAGCCTCTCGTTTTCACTCTCCAATTTTTCCACTTTCTGTTGAGTTCTTGTACATTCAATCTGCGATCTTTCATACTTGTCTTTGATTTTTTCCATTTCAATTTTCTCTCTTTCAAGATCACCTTCGTATCTGTCGTGGGATGAGGTATACTTGCCGACTCTGGTTTGTGACATGTCAAGCTCTCCTTTCAGGCTTGCTATTTCTTCAGTCAGCTTTTCATTCAAAAGTTTTTCTTTTTGAAGGTCAATCTGACTTGTGTCATATCTTTCTCTTAATCTCTCATTTTCTACTGTTACTTTTTCTGCATCTTGCTTATTTTTCTCATAGTCAAGCTGATATTTACCACGCTGTTGATCTGCCCTATCCATTTCACCCTTAAGCTTAGAAACTTCTGTTTCGTATTTCTCCCGCAGTATGCATTCTCGCTCCAAGTCTATCTGGGTCTTTTCAAGCTTGTCCTTCACTCTCTCGAGATCTATTTTCAGTATATCATAGTCTCCTTTCGTTCTTTCTGTGCTGTCTTGGTACTTGCCCATTCTCACCAGGACGCGATCCATTTCCACTTGAATGTTCTCACACTCTTGCTGCAACTTCTCTTTCTCAATTCGGACTTTGCTAAGTTCTAAAGTATTCCGCTCATACTTGTCTTTGTATTTCTCAACCTCGATTTGTAACCTTGCGATCTCCTCCTGGTTTTTCTCCTGGCTGTTTTGTGCTTTGCCGTACTGCGCCTGGGCCCGTTCCAGTTCGAAGGTCAACTGGTCGACATCGTTCTGTAGTTTCTCCTTTTCGCTGCCCACCCGTCGTAATTCCACCGTAGTCTTGTCGTAGCGTTCCTTGATGATCGTTATATCCACGTTCAGCCTCTCAATCTCTTCCTTCAGTTTCTCCTCGGCCTCCTTAGCCCGGACGCACTGCAGGCTGGAGCGGTCGTAGGATTCCTGTATACGGTCATAGTCTTCCTGTAGCTTGACTTTCTCATCTTTAACTTTATTAAACAGCACCTGGGTCTTCTCAATTTCCACTTGGAGACGCTCTTGTTCAGCTTGGGCAGACTCCAGTCTAGTTTGTAGTCGGTAGTTTTCACTTTGAGACCTTTAAAAGGAAATTTTTTAAGTTATTTACAATTTCTTAGTTCAATATATCAAATTATTTCAAATTTATATAATTATATCATACAGCTAATAGCATAAGTACCAAATCCCTATTTTACACTGAAATTGAAATAGTCATGAAGCAAAAATGACTCGATCCTTGCAGCCCAACAAAGAATGTAACTGTTACTGTCTGCAGCAACACAATTGCTAATATAAATTAGCTTGAATCTAGTATTTTGAAATACTATTAATTTCCATTATAATGCCAGACAAAATGCAATACCATAGTTATTTTTTTTAAACATCTAATACTACATACGGTAATCACTAACTTAGTTCTGGATTCTGGATTCAAGATATTATAAGGAATATATTTTTTATATTTTAAATAAAATAGTTTAACCAGACCGCTGAGCTACCATACGTACTGGGAACTCTCATAGGGCTGGCCTTAGCTTACACTAAGGATTAAGGAATATGATTAATTATTAATGCTACTAACAGGAATTTAGTCTTGTAATACAATTTCATTTTTAAGCTCTTGCAAAGTACTGGAAATAATGATTGATCATGGAAAGGAAAGGATGAGAAAACAAAATAAAAAGTGATAGTATGGAAAGGGATATGAGAATCAGAAGCAGGGAAACATGAGACAAGAGGAAGATTATAAATATTTCTGCATACTTCATAATAATCAATATAT
>JAOXOF010000029.1:1681511-1692446 GCA_028571265.1 Pagurus longicarpus | reverse complement strand
AGCACAATTAATTTTGAGTCACAGACGAGTTATAAACTGCCATTAAATTTGCCACTGACGACTAAGGGGATGGTTAACAAGCAGGAAATCACCAGCTGCAGGTACGTGATCGGTCATGAGAGGACATGAGGTGATGGTAGAACAAGCCAGTGAGTAGACGCGCTCATTGCTGGGAACACCAGCATGACTTGGGACCTAACAGAAGGACAGAGACTTCTTAATCATTCTTGAACCTTCAAAACTGGAGGGTTGGCACCCAGGATCGACTGAATTGCACACAGAGAACTAAGCGAGTCAGAAAAATAATGAAAGTGAAAGTAGTCTTGGATGGTGTGTGTTCGTATGTAAAATACAGTATGTATAAGGTCTTGGATTGTGTGACAGTAACGGTGTGTATGACTATGTAGTCTTAGATTGTGTCAGTATGTAATCTTGTAGTGTGTCAATACATATGTATGTAGTCATGTATTGTGTATGTATTCTTGGATTGCATATGTGTATGTAGTCTTGGATTGGACTTCACTTAGATCAAAGATGAGAAGGAATACTAGCTTCTACTTGTACCTCACATAAAAAGAAAGCATCGACCATTTGATTCAATACTTACTATACCTTTTTTTCATTCAGAATTTTGTTTTCACATTTTCAGAAATACATTACAATTTCAACATTTCCAAAATAAATTTGACAGGCCTAAAGTAATAATGCATTGGTAGTCAATATTACATATGAAATGTAGAAATTTGATATGAATTGGAGAAAATGGATGATACCCATTACATTTGACCTGAATAAAGATGTACAACATTTATTTCTTCTCCATCAAAACTGCTATTGAGCAGCAACATGGATTCTATATTAAACAATAATTATAATTATGCATTTCAATTTACAATGACCCCTAATAAACCCATTTTTCATGGCATACAAGTAATCTAACACCAACAAATTTATTTACTTATAGACTTATATTGGACTTCTTCTAAGTCTTGAATTATAAGCACATTTAAGCTGTAGACAATAAAAAAGTAATAAAAAAAGGGGACTTCTAGGGTCCTTATGGAGTTTGGGGAGCTCTTGAATTGTACCCACTATGCCCCATTTAGCATACTATTTTAAGAATTTTATCCCCTTCCAGATGTCAGTTTTTTCTTGGCAAGTGTGAGCGAACCAGTATTCTTGGGAGGGAGAAATCCAGCTACGCTGAAAACATTTTTCTATTGAAAATTTCTAAAGTTTAGCTAGCGCTCTAAAAATCTCTCTAAAATATGTTGGCTCGCCATAGCTCGCCAAAAATGGGGGGGGGGAAACATTTTAAAAGCAGTGGGCTAAATTGATTTTGAATGGATACAACCCAGAGATACCCCAAAAAACCATACATACTGCAGCTGTCAATCATGTTCATTTTATTTAATACACATGTGAGTACTAGAAACATTTAAATTGAATTTCAGCTGAAATTTAAAATTATTTATAGGTCCAAAAATATGCAATAGGTCAAATATTTCTGTACTTGAGTTGCGGACAGCATCTTAAAATGTATTGCATACAGCAAGTACTTTCCTTATAGGATAATATTAAGGGCTTATCTCAAAGAAAACAGAACCCCTTCAACATGATGGCAACATTATCAATTTAATTCTGGCTAACATTAAACAACCTTCCACAGATGAAAGATAATCAAGAAATCAAACCTCGATTAACCCTTAGAATTCCACGAGACCTTCATTAACTGGCTACAATATAATGATGAATGATACTAGATATCAAATGTCAAACACATTTTCCCTTGCACATTTTTCCAAACTATCCAAGGGAAATTTACTCTTAAATTTGATTACATCAGTGGTTGATGTCAGCAGAAATGGGTCATAAATGGATGGTAATATTCTATATCACTACCACACTGTCAATATGTGCTTACGTAATAAGCATGCCAAGGATACACTGCAAAATTATCTTAAAAGAATAAATGACACTAAATGCAGATATGCCACTTAAAATATGCTTTTACTCCTTCAATACAATAGCATTTTTATTTTATTCTGGGTAACATTAGATAATTTATAATCAACACTGGAAGCTCTTCCGAATCATATGAATACAGATCTTCTTTTTTTAAAAAGAAGCTTTGACTCCTACAGATCTTTTCTAGTTGAACAAAATTGTCTAAGAATAACCAGAAAAAAAGGTGATGAAAGGTATCCTCCTACAGTACTGAAGGAGTCATGCAATTACCAAAGTCTAGCAGAAATATATCTCAAATTAATAACTGTGTGTATAATAAGAATTTAACTTTAATAATAACTAACACAAGAGTTTTGGGGGAGCTATACCCTGTGTACCCTGTGTATGTTCATGAATTCATATGCAATATGCACCTTTAATTCCATTTGTTCGAAGATACTCTTCTGTTAGAATTATAAAGAAAAGAAAATTAATTACAATACAGAACAATTAGAAACATACAGTAGGCTATATTATTCCTTACATACATTTTTTTATTTTGTTTTATATTTTTTAGTCACATGAGGGAGAGCAGAGCTTTCAAGAAGACACCTGTGCATGTTTTTATGTTCACTGCCCGGATAACTCGGAAGCATTACGTTACAATGTGGTAATACTCAAATAGATTTATGTTATGATAACTTAAGTGGTTTGAGTAACCGGGCTCATATTTAATCATGCTTCTCTTCTCTGACACCTTGCCTACTCCCGGGAAAACCCCACTAATGGATGGCTACAGCAGAAATGATGCTATAGATAAACCCATCTGAACTGGTGGTTTCTAGTCCATCCTCAGTTAAGAAAGGTGGGTCAGATTACAGTCAGGTCACAGAGAGTACGTCAGTGTAATTTTTGTAATCTGACCCACAAATTTTAACCTAGGAGGAACTACAAACTGCCAGTTTTGATGGGTTTGACAATAGGCTAACGTGATGGGAATTCACAAAGCTGTGAATACATGACGGGAAAGAGTTGTTATTGTAAAGATGCGTCTACATTCCTGGTAAAACAGGGAGTGCATGACACTAAATTGCATCATGCGGCAGTTTCAACTTTCCCTGGGGTCTTTACAATAAAACCCTTGTCAATCATGTGGGTACAATTTCAACTCTAGGCTACTTTGTCCAAACTGGCTACTTTTGCCTGCTCCACAATGCTCCTTTTGCGACATGGAAGTTTTTCAATGAGTGTATACATTATTTCACTTTTTCACACTTGCTTTTTCTTCTTTATACTTATGATACCAACCATCCCAAGCACTTCAACTCCATGTATATTTCTTGGCATTGTGTCGCAGAATTATGGCTACAGTATTTTATCGGTTATGTGGACAAGGAAGGATGAGTTTGAACTCAGTGACAAAATTAAATGCTAAATGATATTCTGGGATCACATTATATATACTTCTTACTCCTTTAACCTTGCTTGTACCGACCTACAATTTGTAGGAGTAATTCCAAATACAGGCAATTCTCACTTAACTCAAGGACTGCTGGAATCGTATGGGATGCATCTCTCACAAACAGCAATTTCTTAATGCTATGGGAATTCAGACTAAGGAGAGGACTGATGCAGGCTCAAAGGTGGCCTCAGGTGATGGGTTAAGTCCTTTCAATAGTGTGTGTGTGTGTATGTTTTTTTTTTTTTTTTTTTTTTTAAATAATTAGTTTCATTGTTGGAATATTCATTAATTGGGGGACAAAATTCACATAAAAGGTGTTATATTTTCAGGAATGGAACTACAACTTTAAGGGGAGCTTCTGGATTAAGGGTTCATTTTTTTATTGTTTTTATGTTTAGTTTATTATTACCAATATCATGCTTTAAAAATCTCCTAAACCCCTCTTTCAGATAAATGTGCGCAAAAATTGCGTAGGTCGTAAAATCGTCAAACTCATGGGGTGAACGTCCTAAAATCTCAAAACTAGTGTGGCTAAACATGAGGGAGAAGAGGGTTCAGAAAAAAAAACCCTTAGTGAGAAATTACTGATGCTATATATAAAATAGTGAAACCCTGTCAACACTGTCTGCTACTCAATGCACAATGGGAGTGGAAAATTTCACTTGTTCCTTCTAGAGCTAGCAATCCTAAAGTAAGAGAGAACAAAATCTTTCCTCCAGATGCCATTTTGGTGTTGTGATTATCGTGTAAAATATACGGTATATGCAAAAGCTCCACTATATACAGTATCTGTACCAGTGTTGCCGAATGTTTATTATGGCCATGGAAATCTTTTGAGTGTAGAGGTTAAGGACACCAGTGGCACCAATATGGCGGAAGTTGTGCCGATCTGTTATTATAGGGTGCCTGGTTCCTTCTATAAAGTAGGGATTAGTGCTGCTAAACAAACACACACTACACACGTGTATGCACATGTAGTGAATAGTGATATACATGAACCAATTGCATGTCAATATTTCCTTGAATTTAATACACCATGATGTACAATCTCCTGCAGTGAAAGGTGGTACAAACTTTATCGAACAATTTTAACATGCTGCTGAAATATTTTGAAACATTCTATATAAAAACAATCCCAAATTTTTTCCCTTCATTCAGCATTCAGTTGTATACATACTGCAACAGTCAATATGTGCAAGTGATTGTACGCAGAGCAGTAAAACTGCTTTCTTTGACACAAAATGGGGACGGACCCTGTCTGAACGTTGACCTTGAAGGAAGGTCCAAACTGGACACAGTACAGTCACACATAAATATTTTCACTCATGATAATATATATGAAAGTAATCTTTATAAGATTGAAATATTAAATATTGTTTGTTATACAAACTATCTAAAGCCATGTTATTCCAGTCCAATCTATTCTTGCTAATTCAAGAGAGCTCGGAGCCATCTTGCTGTCGCAAGCAAAGAATGGAGCCTTGTTTGTGAGGGTGGGGTTGTGATGGCACCGGAAAAACACAAATCCAGCTAGATCTTGTGACGATGGGCAAGTGACCGGACCAGAAAAACACAGCTTTAGTAATACTAATTTATACTGTACTCTAATACATAAACTCCCTGAGGGAAAGAACTTGTGTGTGTGACTGTATTTAATCCGAAAGACCAGGATTTCCAGATCCCCAGGGTCTAAAGAGGGATTTTACTGTAATTCAATTTCATATTTTCTTCAATTTAACATGTTTCATGGTTTAAATGTAACAGCCTGTATATACCCCACCATAGGTCTCCAAGGGCTGCAGGAAACGTTACTGGAGCTAATTTTATGGTTGGCTGGTCTTCACAAACCACAAATGCAGAAATAGGTTCGTCTGCTAATGTCAACAAGTTACTACAGCATTAATTAAGGAACACTTACATGGAGCATGTTGGTAGTCCTAAATAGAGGCAAGTTAGCATCTAACACTTCACTAGCATTGTATCAACAGCTTCATGAGTAAATCCGGGTTACTCGCAATAAGTTAATCGTGACTCATGGGTGGTTAAGCTATTAAAATATTAAAAGAATTAGATGATAGTTGGCCTCTACTCACAACACATAACTCACCTTGTGTGAACGCATCCTTATGGTTGCCACATGTCCTATACAAGGTCTGTCTAGCTTTGTATGAGACACTACTACATCAAGGTTATCTTTTCAGGTCCACAGTAATATTAGGAGGGTAGAGATGGCTATGGGGTTTATTGGGATTTTTTTTAGAACAGGTGAACTCAACCTTTTCAACAATGCAGATCATTATGCCTTTCTTCATTAGATATACAGTATTGGCAAACATGATTTTTTTAATTTTAGGAAGGATCTGTAAAAGTTAGAGGTTTAAATAAGATACATAGTTTGTAGTCCATTCAATTCCTGAAAATCCTTCTTAACCTTTTGAGCTCGGGGCCCTTCTATATGTATACCTTTCAGCGTACTTCACGTAGTATGGCCGGGCGTTAATTAAGGGAAGCTGCATATAATCGTCTAATAATAGCTAAAATGAAAAGGAAAAATTATGTTACTGTCTGAAAGAGTTAAATGCAGTCTTATTATTGACGTTAGGAGGCCTGCCAACCACTATGACCCAAGCTAAAAATATCCGCCCAAGCATTCCCAAGGTTAACCCTTTAAGACACGATGGCAAATTTAACTTCTATTTTCTGGTTATTATTAGACAATTTTATTCAGATTAAGAAGGATTATGGAAGTAAGATTCCATACAATTCCTTGGCTGTATAAAATTGTCTAATAAGAATCAGATAACCAAAGGCAAATGTGTCATATCTCAAAGGGTTAAAAAGAAAGGTTATGGATTTTCACCTTACACAGAGCTGCCCCAGAAACACACGGCAGCAACATAGAACCTTTTCAATGCAGCCAAAACTTCCAACAATTTATTTCCAGGATCCAATAAAGAAGTTGTCTGATTGAAAGGGTTGGGCAAGTTAACGACTGATACCACAATTACAACTTTTGAGTTTTGGGCAATAAGGAAATTGGACCTGTAGAACTTTATTCCCATCCTCCAAGTGTCGACTTTGCGAGTGATAGCGAGCTCCCAGAAGGAAAGCAGTAGCTTGCACATAGAAAAGCTCGCTATCGCTCACAATATTGACACCTGAAAGACGAAACTTTTACAAAAGTTACTGGCTCGCTAGGATAAAATCAAAACCTGGAGGATAGAGTAAACACCTACAAGCCCAACTTCCTTATACAGTAGAATGAAACTCACAAGTAGTCAATCACAACTTTTCACAAGCAATGAAGAAGACAAACACTTGCACTTTTGGGAAGGCCAGTCAATTCTTTCAGGGTCATCCAAATAATAAGCAAAATTGATAAAAAAAACTTCCAGAAATGAGTGGCTACATTTATAAATATTGCGTACCTTAAATATCATATATTTCAGAACTAAATGTACAGTAATAATGTAACTTGATTGTTTTTTCTTTTAGTTTAGTATTGTCATATATTTAGTGTCAAATTGCACCTTAACTATGGTACACTGGTATACATTATATTTATTAATATAACTAGTACTCATGTTTGTGGGTAATATCTTTTTTTATAGATTTTGGGCATCAATTGAACAACTGCACATAAATTGGCTAAACTTCCCTATTCAATTGTGCCAAAAAGGTTTGCTTTATACTGTATTTTAAATGTGATTTATAGTATCACATACTTTATTTTTCTCACAAAAGCTGTTTTCTCAATACTGCTGAGAAAGTAACCCAGGGAACTCTCAACCGATTGCAAAAAACTTGCTGAATTATGTCCTCACAAAATGTTTAAGAATACTTTTTTTTCCCATAATAACAGTATTAAATATACTGTTCTGTGTTATATTCAATTGTATTTAAAAGAAATTACATTAAATACAGTCTACATTGAACACTATTAAAACAATAATCAAAACTCTGGTGATACAAGAACACCCGCCAACATTCCCCTTGTTACAGACCGAATATACTGTATTATTGAGCAGTTTAGTTTTTTATGAGTGTAGCATTGGCAATCAAAATGTTGTATTTTGTACGGTTTGACACCAGAAAGTGGTCGATTAGCATGACACCCATCAGTGTGACGAATGTTGAGCGATGAGAAGGGATGTTGAAAAGGCTTTGTTGTGTTATTAGTCTGCATACATCCTTGAGGTTTCCCCCGACTGGGTGTGAGCGTGTGAAACACACTAGGACAGACTACCACACCCACTAAATGTCCGTCGTGGGTGGGATTGAACCTTGGTCAAGCAGATTCACAAGAGAGCCTGTTATCCACTCAACTGTTTGCCATCGACTCAAATTAAAATAGCCAAATTGAATGTACAGTAGTTCTGTAACAGGTATGTGTGCTAACGGCTGTACATGTGTACTTGCAATAGCAACAGTGTCAAAAGCACAGTGGAGAAACCATTTCACTACAGCTTTATCAAGTATTCCAAAGACAAAGTCTATTTCTGTCAATAAACAAGGTCTCTTTTAAGGTATCACTGGATATACAAATAATTGCTGACAATTATAAAAGGTACTGCATTGTGCTGTTAATATATTGTAGATGCACTGTACAGCACATAGAGTAATGGTTGTTAATATTATTGTACTGCACTCGGAGGCATCGTGGATCTGCTATTATGGTGAGCAATATCAGTCTTTCAACAGCAATGTACCAAAAAATGACAAAATACCATTAAGTATTGTAGAACTGTTCCTGAGACCATTTGGATGGCTTTGAAATATCAATTAATCATGAAACATTTTTTGTCTTTAAATCAGGTTTCCAACTTGATTTACCCAATGATAACATAATACAAAGGCAAATATTGATGCCAAGGCTATGAATATAAATGAAAACTATAAAAAATAAGATATCAAACAATTATAAACTTTCATAAATACCGAAAAAGATACCCAAATAAAACCTTTGATAAATACTGTTTAATGAAGACTGAATTTAATGTTGTGAGCTTACCTTGTTAAAGCTTTACAGGACTGTAGTTGTGTGGCCCGAGGTGTTCCCTGGCCGCTACACCTGTTATACTTATTGTGGGGTAATGTCCCTGAATATCAGGGACCAAAGAAGGCCCTAAAACACCAATGCTTTAGTCATCCGTTTCTTCTCGCCAACTCTGGTCTGGAACCTTCCGAATTCAAGTTTGGTGAGATTACAGTCAACTACTGTATAATACTAATATTGTACCTATAAATTTGATAAAACTTACATAAATACTGTTCATTAAAACAAACAATTAAGTCCTCAGAAGTCTTGACACATCCCAGTCACAAATGCAATTCCCTCATGGTTAAGTTTCAAGGTAAGAGAACACTCTTAAAATTAACCATGTAAGGAACACATTCCAGAAGAGATCTGCTCAAAATCCACCATGAACAATCAATAATATATTCTAAAACAGCATAAATAAAACTGTAAAACAAATAAACTGCATAGAAAATGACCATTAAAAATCTGCCTGAAATAGACTCCAAAGTTTCTTACTGTAATTTTAGCTTTCCAAGTTTTCTCACTAACACAAGACCTTATAAGTTAATAACACCAATAAATTTGGCAATACCGAAGAAAAGAGCTCCTAAAATGAAGATGCTGATTAGAAGTCGCTGGAAAAAACGTGTTATTCGCGCCATAAAGGCCAGTTACACAAGTACTTTTTCAGGTAACTTTAATCTACCAACATTATCAGGGATCTTTCGCAATGGTATCAGAAAATGTACTGTAGGCTGAAGGTACAGCCATAGACTTGTTCTTAACAACCCCACCTCTTCATTATGGAATTAAAACTGGCATAATCAACTGTAGAATACATTTTACACATTTTTACAAAATATGCAAAGGAAAGTGTATTAAATTTTTTATTAAACCAGTTTTATTTACAAATGAAAATGATGGGGTGGTTCAAAGCATCTGTCCATGACTGTACTGTAGATTATTATACTTTGACTGAAGTTTTATAACAATTATATTCAGAAGCTTCCAGACAAGGGTCCAGCCCAAACATACCAACCAATATGAACTAAAACAAGATAAAAAATGACTGCAAAAGGTTGTGGATTAGGAAGGATTAACACCCTTGAGGGTAATTCATTCATACTCCATCCCACTTATCAATTTGTACTGTACCTTATTTTGCACTGACGAGCCCAGAGTTAGCGAGAAAAAAAAGTAGAGGGATAATTTGTTGGTGTTTTAGGGTCCCTAGAGTGCTTGAGGTGGGGCGGGAGTGAACCAGACCCCTCACAGCCGGCTACAACCACACAGCTATTATAATAATCTGGAAGGCTCACATCACTCCATGTAAACAATTGCAGTCCCACTAATTCTCAGAGTAATGTAAATAATTCCTGCCAGTGCCACTGATTCCCAGAGTAATGTAAACAATTCATGCCACTGCAAGAGAAGTAGGAGCAATATCAAAATTATGTATGATTTTGTATACAGTATACCCTATTTCACAAGTTCACTGACATTTTAACTAAGAAACTATGTAATATAGGAATGAAACACTTTCACTAGACAATTTAAATCATCCATTGAATAGTGCTTTATCTCCTCGGATTTCCAAATAAGTGTTTCTCTATTTACTTTACAGAATTTTTCTGTAAAGGTAACAGCGAGCAATTTAATTAAACTTTTTTCTTTTCTTTTCTTTTTTTGCAGTGGGTTCCCGAGCATGTACAGTCATCAGAATAGTTTATTTCCTTTTTGGTGACTAAAATGTTAGTAACACTACATGGGTGAGGTTATGTGGTCAGACAAAAGTGGATGGTTTGGGTAGGTGATGATGATGAAATATTTATTTGTTTATAATAGCCTACTGAGCCGCCGCTTACAGGTTTGGGTAGGATTACGGGACTATGAGGAAGAGAGGTGGTGAGGAAAGCTCTCCACTGTGCAGTGTTACTAACACTTCAGTCCCCGGAAAAGGGGTAAAAAAAAAAAAAAAAAACATTCTGACGACTATACTACTTGTCAAATTTAATATAGTGAACTAAACTCTGCAACCTTTGCACTTTAAATGGTTAAAAGGTTGGCTGCGTGTTAAATTTATGACTGTATCCCAAAACATTCAATGGATACAAATTTTTAGCTGTGCTGTTAAACTTGTGGCAGTGGCTTCGGCGGCTTGTAGAACTCACATAAACCATGAGCCTTCCAGATTATATATAGACATGTGTGGCTAGTACGCAGCCCCCCCCGGTCACGTCACCACGCCCATCCGGTTGCCACGACGATACCCACTGCCTCGCCCTCGGTAGTAAGCCAGCTGCAACAAAGTACATACAAATAAATTCAAGGCATCCTAATCGTCAATATAATATTTCTCATAATACATACTGTACAAGGAAAATTGTCTACATATCTATGTACCATAGCACCCAATCGCGGATTGGGAGTGGCTGGTACAAGACATGTAGAGCTGCTTGGGTAAAGAACAATATAACTCTTCAGAGTTGTATTCATTCAACCCATT
>JAOXOF010000014.1:795362-805829 GCA_028571265.1 Pagurus longicarpus | reverse complement strand
ATATATACCTACCCACCCAACAAGTATCACGGGCCTATTGCATGGTAAACACCACGAGGGTTATTATAGTCTGTGCAGCTTACAACAGTGAGTGCATGTGCTTATGGCTATAGTCTTGGTCAGTCCAGTGGTGCCGCAGGGTATGCAGGTGCACCTCACTGTTGAGCATGCAGACTGGTCATGTTATAGTCCTTCTGCTAGTGTACCACACTCCTACTATGACTTTTCTTCTGCTTACTGGTACTACCTTACCTTCGTATATTTGAACTAATCCCGCTACAACATCTGCTATGAGTCGCACTTTGCCACATAACTATATATCCAAACCCCACCTAGTACTTATTCTGCATTTAGACCACTTACTCAGGCTGCGCCAGCCACTGGAGCATGCCTCTAGTGTGGACAGGCTATAGAGATAAACAGACTTGAGTTGGAGGAGAAGGAAAGGCAGAGACTGTTTAAGTTGTTGAGAGATGAGAAATTGATGCAGAACTAATTGGAGAGATAGGAACGTGAAAGAGCACATGAGTTGCAATTTCAAGAGCGAGGGAGGCAGTATGACTTGCAGCGTCATGAGAGGGAGAGGCTAGAGAGAGAAAAGGAACTTGCTCATGAATTGAGTTTGGCTGGTATGAAAAATGATAAGCAGGTGACTGTAATAGAGTACTGGAGGAGGCTCCGAAGATTGTATTGTCTAGGAGCCTGAAGCTCATGCCTCAGTTTGATGAGAGGACAGTGACAGAGTGGTTTATTTGCTTTGAAAAGAGGGCAGTAGAGTTTGCTTGGACTAGAGAGAGATAGGTAGGCTTGGTTGCGCACATGCTAAAGGGCAAAGCACTAGAAGCATACGATCGGTTGACTTTGGAAGACTTAGAGTACAAGACACTTACGGAAGCCATGCTCAAAGCTTATGAACTGCATACAGAGGCTTATCGACTCATGTTTAGAGGTGGCAAAAAACGTAATCAGGATACATGCAAGGAGTGTGAACAGTACCTGATAGATAGCCTAACTAAGTGGCTGCATTTCGAGACGTCCCAGCTATGAAACAGCTTTTCCTACTAGAACTTTTACTCCATCATAGATTATGATGCAGCAACCAAACTGAAAGAGAAGTTTACTAGTATTATGGAGGTGGCGGGCTGATCACTACTATTTATCACTGAAGGTCACTAGTAAGGACAAGATCACCCAAGAGCAAAGGGATAAGCATAAATATAAGTGCCATAATAGTAACAGAAGTGCGCCTTTACGACCTACGTCTTCCAAGCAGGCTAATAAACAACCCTGCTATAACAACACTGAAGTTTTCAAACCAACTGAGTCTCCTAGGAAGAATATCTTATGATATTCTTGCAAATTGCCGGGAAACGTATGAGCTCAAAGGGCAGACAGCG
Organism: Pagurus longicarpus; assembly: GCA_028571265.1. Classification (NCBI taxonomy): domain Eukaryota; kingdom Metazoa; phylum Arthropoda; class Malacostraca; order Decapoda; family Paguridae; genus Pagurus; species Pagurus longicarpus. The sequence continues at coordinate 804,432 of JAOXOF010000014.1, read as the reverse complement.
GATAAATCCAAAAGTATCAGTTGTGTGGTGGTAACTGAAGTTGTCGGTAGGCTAGCAGGTAGTGACAGGGATACTATTGTTCACACACTCACTCCAGGCACAAAGCTTATTATGAAAGCATGGGAGGGAAAGGTAATCATAGAACAGAAGAGGAGGAGGGGGGACTAATACTATGTAGACAAACGATAATGCTCCTGTAGGGATGAAACGAAACCAAACGAATACGACGAAAAAAAATGAAGGAAGACATTGGATGAAGAAGACAAAGAAGTGAAAGAAATAGATGTAATTGCACTACAAACAAAGGAAGGAAAGTGGTAAAAAATAAATATACTAAATAGTATATAATTATGACTCGATTACAGTATGTAATTGGCTACAACATGCCTTCTGACGTGAGTCAACGATACAGCAAGTATATTTTATTAATGCTTGCCGGGCTGAATTTAACAAGACGGGCACAGATCAAGGCACAGACTAATGAAGAGTGGGAAACAGAGCGAGACGAAACAATAACAGATTAATACCGGGTTGCAGAAGTGGAGAAAGACGAAAACGGGGAATAGCTAGAACTGAATAAAGGAGACTGACAACAGAGAAAGTAGTAGTAGTAGTAGTAGTAGTGGTGGTAGTATAAGAAAAATGAGTTAATTTGAACATCAAAAGAATATGAAAAAGAAAATAGCATAAGTCGTAAAGTCGAACAAGAGAACATGAGGAAGACTGGCTAAAAAGCTAAGCAAGGGAAGGGGGACAACCAAGGGCAGATAGGTGCTGGCCAGCAGAGATCCGAGGGAAGGCGATGAGGAGATGTCCGACTGTGACAATAACCTGGCAGCACAGACAAAGCATGGAAGCATTCCCAGCCATCCTAGTGCTGATTGTGAGAAAAAGAGAACTGCCAATGAACTGCAGTGGACTTCATAGAGCGTAGTTTATTATGAGTCACAGAATGCCACTTGGCTTGCCATCGACTGCTAAGGAGATGGGCAACAAATGGAAAATATTATTCTGCAGGAATGCGATGGGATGTGAGAGGACAAGAGGTGACAACAGAACGAGTCAGTGAGCCGACCTACTCATTGCCGAGAACACTGACACGACTCGGGGCACAACAGAAGGACACAGATTTGAACTTGGTGGCAATGCAGAATAACCATTTCTGAATCTCCAAAACTAGAGTGTTGGCAAATAGGATAGACTGAAATGCATGTAGAACCTATAAGTGATTCGGATAAAATGACAAAAGCATAAAAAAAGACTTCAAAATGATACAAAGAGTAGGTAAAATGGCAAACAGTTCAGCGGTGAAGACACCAGCAACCGGTTGAATGCAGAATTTGGAGACGTGATCAGTTAACAGAACAGCAAAGCCGGTGCCATTACAGGTCATGGAGCCGTATTTATACACTAGGACTGCAGAAAAATGACTGTGGTAATGGCTTAGTGGTGGTTCTTAGTTGCAAAATAAAACCCTGCGGTACAAATATCTGTTTTTGTAACAAAGTCACTAAATATGGGTATATTATACCTGATTTTGGAAACAAAATAGTAAATAGGTAATTTTTTTAAACCTATCTCTTACACACTAAATTTATAGCATTACTTAAATATAATTTGACTTAAATATTTAGTAACTCTTAATTGCTACAATCGAGATATCTTAGAAATATTTAAAAAACAAAACATTCAGAACTGTAAAGTGTTCACTAAACTTGTGGCTCTGCTCCAAGGAGCTTTCCATCTTGCAGAAGATGCATAATTTAACCAATTATGTCACTAATCTTCTATCACTAAAGTGCATTTCAACTCGATATCCTACAAGACAATGGCCACTTTATGACATCATTAGTTTTCCATGTATTTACACAATAGGCGTATAGATCGTTCAATGGATTATGTGGTTTAACATACTATATTTTTACAACCATTATATACATTAGGCAATATAGTACACCATTAAATCCAGAAGAGATAGTGAGTTTCTTGGTGTCTTCGTCTACCATCTCCAGATGTTTCTTGATTGTAACGTTGAGCAGAAACTGCGAGCAGGTTGCATCAAACAAGACTGCTTTAAATCTGTATTAGTGATCAGCCGGCTTTGAGGGTCATTTACATTTCTAAACAATAGGAAGAGAGTGGAATCTTTATCCTTTTCATGGATTTTCTCCATAAGGAATGCCTTCTCTATGTCGCTGACAAATACATCGTTTTCCAGCCGAAACCTCAGAAGTTGCTGGAATAGGTCAGACACAGGAGAAGGCCTGTTAAAAGACAGTTATTAAGGCTCCTTTGATGGCCTAATTTGGCTGAACAGTCAAATACTATCCTTATTGGTGTAGTTTTGCTGTCCTTTTTTACTCCATGGTGTGCGAGGTAGAGGACCTTACGCCCCACAAAATGACTAGCAAGGAGGATATCCTAAATAAAGTCCCTAGACAGAAAGTTAGAAAACACTTGGTCATAAGACTGACAGGTATCAGGGTCCTGAAGTAATTTTCGAGGTAAGGCTCTCAACCCGCCCATAGCCAGCCCGTAGTTGGTAGTTGGTAGGCAGCTGTATATCAGGATCCTTCCAGGGTAGACTGACATCGTATTGTTGATCCAAAGCTGAATAACTGACAGACTTCTCAAACAAATCCATTGCAATCTATGAATTATGGTCGATTTCAATAGGGGCAATCCCTATGTGAAATTCTAATTTCCATGGTCGCTCGAGGTCGAACGTGGCAGTAGTACGGTCTAAACATGAATTCTCCTTTGCCAGATCTGCCACAATCACATTTATCCTGAAGATTGAAACTGTGTCAACCAAGGTATCTCTGCCTTTAGTTTTAACTTTACCGCTCATACAATGTCCAAATTTAGTGGGATGATGATAACTCGACATTCCCTCATATAACCTGAATGCACCACATCATAACGTTAGTTGGCACCAAAAATTAAGGATGTAGATCTCAGATGAAGAACCACAGGGATCTGATAATTTGATCCCTTTGCAGCGCAGTGTCCTCTTACCTCTTTACACTGCCTGTGCAGATTGATATTCTGGCAGGGTATCAACCACCACACATCTGTGATTGTGCATTTGCCGGCGGCATAAATATGATATCTGTACAACGTCGTAGTCTTGCCTCTTACATGCTCCCATAAATCCTTGCAGTCTTAGCATCTCTCTACCGACTATTTTGTGATCCATGTGATCCAGAACGTCGTGTCTGCTGAACGTTCTCTGGGAACCCTGATCGAGAAGCATGTGGTATGACATGGTTGACCAGAGACCCACCAAACGAATTCTAAATTGTGGGTAAAATAGTTGTGTCAGTCTTGGTACAGTCCTTAGGGTAAGGGTGGTAGCATTCTTAGTCTCAGCTTTTGTCACCGGGCATAATTTGTCAAAATGGTGATCTTTACAGTATTGACAAGGTCTCAAGTAGGAGACTGTATAAGTACCCTGGTCTTTACTTTGGCATAATTTCAACTTTTTGGCTTGAGTGATGCATGCCGGATTATTTGTATAGGCAGTGCACGAAAACCACTTGTGACTAGCACTGTTACATATTTTGTATTTCAATGGAGTACTGGCATCTTTCCTTGAATTATTATGATCTTTAAATTTTGCCTCTTCCCTTGCACACACATTGAAACTTACAGAACCCATCCCACGGTCCCCTTCCAGTGTGCCAACTGTCCTACTATTATTAAGCTGCATGCTACTGATTTCCTTAGTCAGAGAAGTTTTAATTTAATCAAGATCAAATGATCTCACGTTATCTAGAACGCCCAGAGGAAGCTTTTGTTTGAGTATCACGATGATCATTTCATCTAAGGTTAATTCAAGAGAGGAAAGAGACCGTGTGTGACATTCCATTTTGCTCTAAACTCACTTAATTCCTCTGTCTTGTTTTGGGGCCCATGTAGATTTAACAAGGAAAGAACATGAGCCATCACTAATTGTTCATGGTCGCCATATGTAGACTGCAAAAGACTGGTCGCTTCCTCATAGCTGGCCCCCACTACTGCCAAACCATCGATTAATTGCAACGCCTACCCCCCCCCCCCCCAACTGATCACTCCCCTTCGGGAGTCAAACCTATAATTTAAACGGGGCTTGCTCTTCAACAACGTTTGCTGATATCCCAAAGCACTGGCGGAGGGACTTTTCAGCGAAGGCATGTGAACATAGGATTTATTAACAACACCAATATTTCTAAACACATGAAAAGGAAAAAAAGGAGGATCCATGTTTTAAAAGTATGTCCTTGAAAGGGTTATTTCCCGTAGGGAGTTATGTGTCAGATAATAGGAAGTAAGCAATATTAGTACCGGGTAACTAATAATTTAATTTCTCTTATGTCTTTTTATCTTAGGAGGAGACTGCCCCCCCCCCTCTTTTCCTTTGGAGAGTGACACTGGGCTTCGCATCGAAGACACCGGTGGTAAGATAAATAATAACAAAGAAGAAATAAAAGAGTAACTCAACAAAATGAATATTTTAATTCCTTATTATATAACATAATGTATGGCTGAATTACATATCAGTAGAAGTCGTATTATGAAACTGGATACCAGTTATATATATTAGACTTGTGTTAAAATAAAGAGCTGTAATTTCTTGGAACATGAAATAAGCTAAGTGCCGGGAATGTGGTCGTAACTCTTTAAGACCACCGGCCAAAACCTGGACTTGTTAAACCTTAGATCTAAATGCAACACATGTGGATGAGGGTTTAGGTAAGTGTACAGACAAATATTTAGATATAAATGTGTGAGTAGATAGCCAAGCTCCAGTATTAGCGATATCAGAGATTGCAAAGTTTTTTAGAAACAACATAGAAGTGGTCCACTTCCTAATATCATGGGCTTTACCCAGAATACCTGGGTTTGCCTCCTTGACTACAGCCACTAATAATACCGAAATGCGGCGTTTGTGAAGTCTTTGGCCAGACGTCGGTGATACCCATAGGTGGGAAGCATGATTAGGTGTAGCCCTGACAAATATATTTCAAGTGACTTCACCGGACATAGAAGGTGAAGAGTGTTGCCACGTTTCAAAGCATTAATAGTGAATGGGGTGAACACATGGAATTCATGTTCATTTTTTTTTTTTTTTTTTTTTTTTGCAATGAACTGAGATAAATTAAATTGAATTTATACCTCCATTTTTTTTAATTTTTTTTTTTTTTTGGCAATAAACAGAGAAATTTAATTTAATTGATACCTCCAGGCTCAATATAATTACGTCACTAATGTTATCACCACACTCTGTGTGCCCTCGGCCATTGAAGCAAGACAATTACGAGGAAAGTCAAAAGTATTCCTGAACACAAATGCCACATTCGCCCCGGGCTGGGAGGATCAGATGGCTGCACGGGAGAGATGAGAGATGAAACATATTTTTAACAGCATCTTCATTACGTATAATCATTAAGCATTTATATATGTGACAAAAATACCAGGAGTAGTAAATTTGGTTTGCCCCCCCCCCCCACACACACGCACACGCACGCACCCACACCCACTTTCACCCCACATGGTTTGGGGTTTGTGAGGTGGAGGGGAGCGAGGCAAATCCAAACAACACTACAATTTACAATTGTTTCTCTTTGCCAAAATCCTGTAATTCTAGTTTCCCATATAAACGAATAGTTTATGTAAAAAAAAGTGGTCGTTATCTTTATGCTGCAGCAGCTGGTTACTGGAATGGCTTAAATATAGGCTTATATTTCTGAAAGCCAAACAGTCTTACAGTCCATTACAAACTTTCATGACGACGGAGGTAGTCTAAGGTTTTAATAATCTAATAAACACTGGACGACTTTTTATATTTAAAGCAATATTTTGATTAATAAAGGTAAGATATCTTAATGAAAAAATTGCATTAAATGGTAGTGGTATTTCTAATGCAGGAAAGTTAAGTAAGGCAAACAGTGACGCTGAAGACTCGCAGCTGGTGTGGCCTGCTCCCCCTCCCCCCTTGGTTACCCTGGCTGGGCTGGATGGTTCAGGTAAGCGGTGTGATAATAGCTCTGTTGTTGATGACCAGGTGACGTCACTCTCCATGTTGGTGGCTGAGCTGCGGCGAGTCAAGGATGACATGGGGAAATGCATGACTGTCAAGGAGCAGTCATTCCTTGACCTGGAGGACCAGCTCCAAGAAGCTAACAGGGAGGTAGATGTTCTCAAAATCTCAATGTCTGTGTTGTCTAAAGATTTGGAGGAGAAGGAGCAAGGCTACCAGGTGCTTGAGTCAGAGAATCAGAAGAAAAAGATGGATATTGAGCATAAAATGACAGAAATTCAGGAGATGACTAACAAATGCTCAATGCTAGGAGAAGAGAAGACAGATTTGCTGCGAAAGATGGAAGTGTTGGAGTTGATGATGACTGAGTACCGTACAGAGATAGAGATGCTTATTGCAGAGAAGACAGAGATGGAGCAACAGACAAAGCGCCTCCTTGCTGCCAAGACCACAGCATCCACAGCTGAGGCAGAGATTGATTCCAGGACCAGTGTAGAAGAGAAGGAGAGAGAGATTGAAGAACTGGTAGAGAAGATACAGAGCATGGAACAACAGATGAAGGAGCTGAATGATAAACTCAAGGTTACAAACAGACATCTGAAAGTGATGGCAAGAGAACGCGAGTACAAGCAGCGAGAGTGCGAGATCCTGAAGCGTAAGGTTGAGCTAGTAGAGTTGAAGATGTGTGAACTTCAGGGTACTTTTGACATGCTGGTAAAGGCTGTCATGAAAGAACGTGATAATGTTGTCAAGGAGATGGAGGAGAAGACGGTAAAGATTGATGACTTAGAGCAGACCATTGTGAGACTGAAGGACACACAAGAACAGGAACTGGAAGCAGTCTTGTATGAGAAGAAACTCATACACGATGAATTAGATGCATTCAAATCTGGAGAGCTTCAGTCCAGTGCAGTCAGTAGAGCAGATAAGGAGGAGTTAGGTCGTGTTACCCTGCTTAAAGAACAGCTGGAGATAGAGTTGACAAATAAATCTGAAGAAAATCAACAGTTGGATCAGAGGGTGAAGAGTATCCAGAATGATATGACTGATTTTGTCCACACTTTGAAGGATGAGATGGCACGACTGAGAGAGGATGGTGATAAAACAAGGGAAGAAAAAAACACCCTGGCTGAAACATTTGCAGCTTTGCAAAAAGAGCATCTTGAGATGGTATCCAAACACCAGACTACTGAACAGTCTTTCCAAGAGCTCCAGAAATCCAACAAAGAAAAGTCTGAGAACTTGGAAGCTGTGCAACTCCAGCTAGATGATCTGCAGCGACAGCAAGAGGAACTGATGGGTAAGAACACCAAGCTCGTGGCAGATTTGGCCAGTAAAGAAGAGGAGTTCAGGGAAGAGTTGTCAGCACGAGAAAGAACCATTCAGGAGCTAAATGTTACTCTAACAAATAACCAGAAGCAGTCCATGGAGAACTACAATGCTTTGCAGGAGGATATGTCTATGCTACAGGCTAAATTTAAGCATTCTGTGGAGGAAAACAAAAAGCAGTTAAAAGAGACTGAAGACAGATTAAAACAGTCAGAAGACGAGAAAGGTAATGAAATAAAGGCATTAGAGGAGAAGGTTAAGTCATTAATGGAGGAATTGAAAGAGAAAACTGCCGAATTAACAGCACAAAGCTCGGCTCAACCTCAGGGTGCAGAAGTTGCATCTCCACAAGACCCTGAAGTCCCTTCAAGTTCAGCTTCCTCCTTACCCACTGACACCCCAACCCCTGACACACCTGCTTCCCACTCTCAAGCAGCCGATGGAGAGTGCCGAGAAGCAGATGACAAGCAGAAGGTGATTGACGTTTTGAACCAGAGGGTGAAGGAGCTAACCGAATCACTCGAGGTAGCTAAAAAAAAAGATCAGAAGACCAGTGAAACAAAGAGTGAGGATGATGAATCAGGGCTTCACAAAACCATCAAGGACCTCACTGCTGAACTGCAGGCTCTGAAGGGCAAATCCCAAGATACCAACAGTGGACCCTTCAAGAACCAGCCAGAATTTGAAGAGGTCATTGCAGGGAAAGAGGGAAAAATTCACACATTGGAATCAAAAGTGGGGGACCTTGAGATGTGTTTAGCCAATAAGAGTGGGTATATAACTTTACTGGAAGATAAACTGAAAGGTGCAGCGTTGCCAGAGGGCGGCGAGCCACTAAATAATGCCGAGGCTCACTTACAGCAGATAAACAAGTTGAGTGCCGACATAACCAAGCTGAAGAAGGAGCTAGAAGAAACGTACCAGGAATGTTCCACCCTGAAGAGCACCGTCAGTCAACTGGAGAGTGACAAGCGCTCCATTGAGGATGAACGTGCCAAGCTGAAGCAAGAGTTTGAGACTCGGCTGCAGCAGGCCAACGGCAGTTTAGACGATGCTAATGCAAGCCTGGAACAAAAAAAAAACTCGGTTGAAAGATTAGAATTAGAACTTAGTACAAGTAGTCGTAGTTATGTAGAAGAGGTTGCTCGCTTAGAAAGTAACCATGTAGTTAGAGTAGCAGAGTTAGTTAAACTTCACAAACAGAAGATTGAAGAACTCAAGGCACTTAATGCAGCAAAGATCAGTGAAATGTTTAGACATATTGAAGATATAAGTAAAGAGAAAGAAGCTATAGAAGAGGAACTAAAGAATCTCACTCTTGAACAATATGAAGGAACCTCAGATATAAAAGTTAATTTAATGCAAGAGAGGGACAGCCTTCAAAATAAGGTGCTTAGCCTAGAGAAAACAATCGAAGTACTTGATACAGAGAAACGTCAGATCCTAGAAGAAAAAAAAAGTTTGAAGAAAGGATTTGAAGAAGAACAAAAAATGACTATGGAAATGCAGACACAGATGATAACAGACTTGGAAAAACTTATTCTTAATTTAGAAACCGATAAGGGAGCTTTAGAAAAGGAAGTAGAAAAATGTAAGTTTTCATGTGAGCAGCAGTGTGAAACTATTATGGAGAATGACAAAAAGCTTGCCTTTTTTGAAGAACAAATTATTATCATTGCCAAAGAAAAAGACATACTTGTTTAAGAAATAAAGAAATTA
>JAOXOF010000005.1:63254-78430 GCA_028571265.1 Pagurus longicarpus | reverse complement strand
TTCAACAATTTCATAAATTAATTTCTTCGGAAATTTGGGTGGTGTGTTGATGTTAAGTTCTACATGTAGATAATAAGACATTATACTTTTATTGATTTCATTGATTTAAGTTGGTGGTTGATGTTAAGAACAATGGTTAGATTAATTACCACATAATTGTATAGTCATAAAAGATTCAAGTTAATAGTCCCTATCTGTAGATTTCAGACATTAATCTTAAAGTAACTTTGCGTACATGTATAATTTGTGTTTAAGGTGTGAACCTGGTGATAAACTACGATCTTCCCCCGTCGGCCGTGAGCTACATCCATCGTGTGGGGCGTACGGGGCGCGCTGGAAGGCAAGGCAGAGCCGTCACCTTCTGGACCATGCAGGATAAACCATATATCAGGAGGTTGGTAATGTTCATATTATTAATTTATTAATATTATTTTTATTGATATGTTCAATTGGGTGTTTTTTTAAAAGCTTGCTTACTTCTTATATGGTTAAGACGTCTGCGTTCTGTATGGATGTTCCAGGTTCGAATCGCGGTTGTTGTTGTTGTTGTTGCTGTTCTCCCAGGTGGTCTGGCCGAATCGCGGTACTATCACATGCATTCAATAGGCCTAATTTCATAAATTTGGTTGGTGTGTTCATGTTAAGAACTACTTGTAGATTATAGAACTGTTTGACAGCATTCTTTACCTAATCTTTTAGGTCAACCCTATAAAAGTTTGATTATGGAATGTAGTGTTCAGGTTCAACTACTTTTAAGAAAAGTATAGTCATTGTAATTATTCAAAGAAAACACTTTAGCTTTTCTTGTTTTCCCCTTACAAGATATAAAACCCAAAAAATGAAGAAAGTAATGTGCATTTCATGATTCCTTTCTCGTTGTGTTTTATCAGTATAGCACAGGTGATCCATGACGCGGGCCAGGAGGTACCTCAGTGGATGTTGGAGCTGAAGAAACCCAGCAGGAAGGAGAAGAGAAGACTGTCCACCAAACAGCCCGAGCGTGGCCGACTCTCGCAGGCAGTGTATTATGAACAGCTGGCCAAGAAGAAGAGGAAGTAAGTCGTCAAGTATCTTGTCTCAATTTCTCGATCACTGGCCTAATGAGGGTTCATTCCCAGCTGGCCAGTATAATAAATTGGTTATCCTCATCATCATCTCGATTTCTCCTCACACTTTGAACAAGAAATTGTATCTATGTTCATCGACATGGAATCCCGGGATTGGGAGTGGCCGATATCGGCAAGACAAAACTTCACACCTATGGCCAATACAGCATTCACACAAAGAAACAAGGAATGCCCGAATGAAATTAATCGCTATAGCAATTGCTACAAAAACAATTAATTGTATTTTATGTGTTTTTCCCCAGGCAATTGAAGGCAAAGAGGAAAATGCAGAAACTGGCAAAGACCGGAGGAACTGGTGACGACAAGAAGGTTGTTACGGCTAACACCGAGACAAGAGAAGAGACAAGCAACACAGAGACTGCTGACATCACAGAGAAACCCCGGAAAAGAAGGAAAACAGGCAAGAAGTCCGCACAGTAGCATGAAACTTGTGTGGCGTTAGAATATAAACTATGCACATATATTTATTTATGAATTTTTATATCCCATATTTCTCTGTATCTTCGCTAATACGACCACAAAAAGTTTGGGTCCAATTTTCACGATCACTGCTGCACTTGCGAGTTACTTCACATACAAAAGATGGTGAGGATTATTGTTTGTATGCAAAGGGTTGTTCGTTTAAGACCAGCTTTTTCCACTGGTCATTTCCTGAGGTCTTTAATTGAGTGAATATTGGAAAGTGTTAATTGAACGAGTACTGTATGCAATATTTATTTAAAACTAGTGAGAAATTATAATCCCATAGCAGCCTATATCCTGATTCTTTATTTCAAAATAAGAAAAAACTGCATTGCTGGTTCATATTGTTTTTGCTTTGATGGATGATGGACATTGATAACATATTCCACTGTTATAATAAAATCATAGCTCAGTAACAAAGAGAGGTCATGTTAATTTCTCGCTCAGTTAAAATACACAGTATGTAGTAGTTCTTATTATTAATTGATGGGCAGTTATACTACATGATTAAGTACAGTAGTGGGCACCAATAACTACTCACCCATTTGTAACTCAGTTGTTTGGTTAAACTATTTATTGAATCTTTAGCGAATCAGACAATGCAATGCTTTATATCCCAAATTATGCAAACTTTTCTCTAAAGTTACATTTGCTACACTCAAATGGGTGTAAACCGATTATTTGCTTGCCCCTACCCCTTTTAAATTTGTCCATTTCCTTACTTTTGCCATTAATGTTTTTGCTTTATTTTTTATTGTTATTTTATTAACTGTATTGGGATTAACTTAAATATTATACATATTACTTATTATAACTTACATATTATACATATTACTTATTATAACTTACATATTATATTAGCTCTAGCCAATATAGTGCGTACTGCTGTGTGACTGATTTGTGTTCTCTTATTTCAATATACTATTTTGCTAAATTTTTCGATAAGTTATTGTCACAACGATTTTAGTATATTTTTTCTAAATATTCTCTTCGCAAGCATTCGGGTTTGTTTTCGTTGTGAGTTTTGTATTTATTATTATTATATGAATACCAGATTTTGTCGATGTTTCTAGTTAAAACTTGTTAATACTCATAGATCTAGTTTTGTGTGAATATTGTTTTTTGTCCGTATGTATGGGTTCTGTCAGTCACTCCCAATCCTGGGATTCGGTGCTGCAGTACATAGTAGGTTTATACCCATTTGAGTCTGCAAACCTGGGGCGTTGTGGCACTGGCAAAGGGAGCATGTCTTGACAAAGTAGCCTGGAGGTGTTTCTGCCATGGCCATCCCTTAGTGGGGGTTTCCCAGGAGGGAGCAAGGAGTCAGAGATGATGATGATAATGATTATATGGACAAATGCACTCGCAAATTGTGAAATCGCAAAATTTGAACAATTAAACTAATGGGAGTAATTGAATTCCATGGACATCCCATCGCAGCTGGCCCAATTTCGACCCAATTTTCATAAATTAAGTCAAATTATGCCATCATACATTTGCACAAATGTACATTATACGTTCTACAATAAAGAAATGACACACATTGACATTAACCTTACAAAACCAATTTAAATTTGTAGATTAATTACTGTACCTGGGCAGTTGAGGTTAGAATGAACAAGGGTGTGTATGAACATTGGGTGTGTGGCAGTTGGCTGCATCACAGCCTGACATCACGACTCCATCCCCCCACCCCCACCCTTCCGAACAAACTAGTGCTGAAAGCATATTTTTTTCATATTTTTGGCCAAAGTCGCAAAATTAGAACACACAAAATTAGAGTGATTACTGTATTAGTTATTCTCAAAAATAGTACTAACCTATTACAAATAACCAAACCAATATTATTCATATTAACGCACCCCCGCCACCCCCAGGTGTAAGTTGGCCGTGGTTGTGGACGGCATCAACACGTTCTTCTGCCCCCAGTCACGCTTCCGCCGGGAGGACCGAACCTTCGTGCCACCTGAAAACTTCACACTCCTCCGGGCCTTCTCACACTTCTTTAATGCTGACTGGGTAAATAGAAACAAAAGTGATATCATTTTATTTTTGCTATCATAAGACCTTTTTTATAAAGGGATGCTAGAAAGGAGCTTTTTCAATTGTCCTTTTTGTACCCACATAGACTTCCTAAGACAAATAAAATAATTTAATGAGCCAAAATAGAATAAAGAAATAGTGTAACCGTATTAATGGGTTAACACACACTCATACTGAGTATCCTATGCTTCCAATCTTTACATAGCCTTATTATACCATGAACAGAAGAATGGAGTAGTGGTTGGCAGTATAGACAAACATGCCAATGAGGGTGAGCGCCGAAAGTCCTACCTCCCACGTTACGTCCTCCGTCAGAAGGTTAGTGATCCTACCCTCACACATCAATTGATTATGAATTAATCTAACCAATGTTCTTAATAAAAATTTCAGTTATAGTTGTATGGTTGTTGTTGTTGTTGTTCTAATTAAATTTTTACATTCTTAAGATGACACAAGCGTAAAGAAATTTATACAGCCAACTGTAATCAGCGCCATATTTAAATTATAAGGTATAAATCTACAGTTAAAAATTTACAATAGGCCCTACCGAGCACCGATAGGCCTAGAGTTAATATATTTTTTTCAAGTATTCATGAATGCATTCGTGAATACAGTACTATCATAAAGTATTCGTATTCGTATTCGTTGGGACAGTATTCGCCTGTATTCATATTCGTATTCGTAGAATTGTTAAGTATTCATATTCGAATACTGAACTTGTGTATTCACTCCATCCCTGCTCTTAAATCTACACCACCAGCAGCGGGATCTTGTGGGTACCGGTAGCGTTGGCACACAACATAACTGTGTACCGGTCCTTGGCAGCCTTGAACCCCTTTGCCTGTTTTTCAGCTTCTGCGATGAATATCCCTGAAGGCATCTTCTTCCAGTTAAGGCCTGCCTCGTCACAGTTATAAAGCTGATCTAGTGTATATTCATTTTCATCCATTATAGCCTTCAGTTCAGCTGGGTAAGCATCGGCCACATCCTGGTCCCCACTGGCTTTCTCTCCGGTGGTTTTAATGTGACGCAACTTCTCCCTTTGCTTGAACCTGCTGAACCAACCTTTTGATCCACTAAACTCACCAACATCCTCCTTACCTCGGTTCAGCTTCGCGTAATATTCCTTGGCAGTGGCCCGGAGTACATTGGAGTCGACTGGCAGCGACTGTGCAGCTTGTTGATCCACATACAAACTCAATAACTTCTCTGTGCGCCCTCGGTCCAACATAGCCTGCCTCACATGCTTAATCTGACCTTGTGCCAATGATGAACTATCAGCAACACACTGGAGAATCTTGTCTTTATTTTTCTTAATGGTCCTTATGCTTGATTCATTCACCCCAAAGTGGCGAGCGACATGGGTTTGTTTGTCACCTCTTGCTAACATGTCCAAAACTTCCTTTTTCTGCGTGATGCTCATCACTTTCACTTGTCTCTTTTTTTTCACGGGGAATCACTGTCACTGTCGGTGGCCTTGGAGGGCTGGGGGTTGGTTGTGGGGCAGCCAAAATGTCCAAAAGGCGCAACAAACACTCGCACTAGTAAGAGGTTGTGCAAAACGGCCGGTACTGCAGAACGCAACTGCCACCTGGTAGCGCGTCGGAGAGACGCGCATGTCAACAGACCCAAAGTACACGACCGCGTACTTTGAACCGCGCGGTCGCGTACTTTGCATCGGCCTGTCGGAACATACCGCGTACTTGGGAATTCGCGCACTTGGGGACCGCGTACTTGGGGGGCCGACTGTATATTAGTTCAATTGTATAGGGGTGCAGATATTTCTTTGACCATGTGTACCATGGGCACCACATGCACTGTGGATAGTTGCAGTCTTTAAACCTCTATGTGTGTATCTATATAATGTTGGCTTTGGGAGAATGCATTCTTTTGTGTCCATTCCAGTGTGACATGTTCAATTTGTTGGTGTTGAGAAACTTTGGATCCTTTCATGGCCAGTCTACTCTACGGCTACAATGAGTTAAGATGCGGAGCATTGTGGACTTCTACCTACTACCTAGAGCAAACTGAACAATATGTAGAATCTATCAAAATTGAAAAATATATGAGAAAAATATACTTGTGAAATTAATCCAATGTTGATACTCAGGGTTGGGAGATGCTGCATCACTTTGTGCTCATTTTGGTGTTGTGCTATGTACAATTTGTCAGATTTGGGAAACATTGGACCTTTCCATGTTCATTCCAGTGAGTAGCATGTTAAGCTGCTAGGCAAATAATTGAGTTGGAGGAAAAACACTGGAAAGAAGATCGATTCTTTATTTTCTAACATTTCTGTCAATGCATAACCCATCTCAGCGAGACTGACTTGTTAAGTTTCACAGGGTTGGGAGACGCTGGATCCCTTCGTGCCCATCCCAGTACGCGAGTATGATGAGGTGGAGATGCGGAGTATCGTAGACTTCTATCTGGACCGCCAGTGGCTACAGAACCACCAGGCTGCCACTGAGACTGGGCGGAACGAACTGGCAGCACTCTCCCACCACAACCCTCGCAGCCTCATGGACATTTGCAAGTCTCTCTAAGTTCATAAGGTCGGTAGGTACAGGGGGGTAGTAGTGGGAAATGGTACACTGTAAATATTAACCTAAGTTTCAGTACTGGGGTTCATTATCAGCAATAACACTACAGTCTCTCCATACTGCAACTAAAACCTCCACATCCTCATGGATGTCTGCAGGTCTCTAGTCTACGGACAAAGTAGTTCTCACCGTACTAGTAGTTGATGCACTATATAATGTCTGAGAATCACTATTTTAGCTCGGAAAGTTCAATGACTCAATTTGCTATTTCATTAAAGTCGCCACTTGTCTGCCACCTGGCAGATTGCCTGAAGGGCCGTGACGTCAGTCCCATATGACCACCAGGTGCCTGACCATCTGTTCCCAAGCTAGACATGGTTGGTCTTTATACAATTTTGTGGAATTTAATTGTACTGTACAAAGTTTGAGATTTCACTGGACAGTACTGTATAATCTCTCATCTCTCCATTTTGTATCTCGCCACCTCTCCCCAAATCTTCCAAATCACAAATCTCGCCATTAAATCTCGAATCTTGCCACCAATTTGAATAAACCGCGCAAACCGACTCGCCAATCAATACCAAGCCATGCCGAGACGATCGCCCCGCCACCTGGATTCCCACCAGTGCAATAGTTTACTCATTATTACCATAATAAGTGTATTCTCAAGGTCAGTCTTACAAACATTTAAAGTCTCGCTATTATGTCGGCCAAGAAAAATAGGGGTGCTGCCAGGAGTAATGACAATGGGGGAACCTCAGGACCGCAGACAGGACCGTCAAAGGAGAAAGATGTGGTAAAGAAACGAGAGTATCTCAAAGGCCAAGCTTTGAAAAGGTACACCACAGGCTGGCAGACCCCAGTAACCCACCCTTTAGCCTAGGACACCTCATTCAATCAACAAATGCAACAATTTTGAATAAAAATGTGTTGAACATAATACTGTATATGTATTGTTTCTACCATTCTGGGGTGCGTAATTAGGAGTCGTGTTCTTGATTTTATTTTTCCCCATAAGAAGTATTTGTGGTCTTGATTGTGTTTTTCCCCATAAGAAATTTTATTCAGATCTCGCCATTTCACATCTTGCCATGCTATTTTGGTCCCTATTACTGGCGAGATTGGAGATCTTGCTGTATTATGAATCTCAGATTAGCAGGACGAGTTACCTAAAAGTACTGTATTGTAAAAAGAGCCATGGCTTACCATTGCCAGTCGTCGGAGTTAGTCCGGTTCCTTCCATTGTTAGTAACACTGTACTGTATGAGCTAACCCCTCCACCTCCCTTCCTCATAGCCCTATGCTCCACCCAAGCCCTCCCCCACCCTCCTCACTCTCTGTACCGTGCAGTGTTACTAACTCCTTGGTATTGAAAAAAAAAAACGGACTAACTCTGACGACTGTACATACTGGCAATGATAATTCATGACTCTTTACAATACGTTATTTATTTTTGTTAAATGAATTTTGGTGTTTTATATGAATAATTTGTTAATGTACATCATCTCAAGTTCCCACAGTCCATACTTGGTGAACTAGATTACCTGTTAATACTACCATCATCTACAGTATACAGAAGGGTTAGTGTTTGCCAACCTTATCAGTACCTCGGCCCAGGAGGCTGATACAAATAGATCTTACTACTACTG
Source organism: Pagurus longicarpus (assembly GCA_028571265.1). Classification (NCBI taxonomy): domain Eukaryota; kingdom Metazoa; phylum Arthropoda; class Malacostraca; order Decapoda; family Paguridae; genus Pagurus; species Pagurus longicarpus. Next base: position 70,606 of record JAOXOF010000005.1, on the reverse strand, counting down.
GAGTCTGACTGTATAATGTTCATAATAAAGATTGTACAAAACATTTATAGGATATACTGTACTGAGATTTGTTTTGTTTTTAATAAATCCATTATCATACATTTAGCACTTAAAAAATTATTTTGAATTTAAGATGTTATGTTAAGTACTACTCAGGCCCTTGACATGTGGTTAAGACCCCATCCTTACTCCTCCCTCTCGCATAAACATTGAATTATCGTAGTGCAGCTGGGTATAATACACACTTAGATTAATATACAGTATTCGAGAATGTATATGAATCAGTGACGTCATAGATGAACATCGACTAGCGCTTTTTGTCACCGTGTTTAAAGAGGGTGACTCGTATACGAGGAGGAAATGCCGGTTTTACCCCACTTTCTGCATCGAATTCGCGTTTTAGGAGGTAATTTGTGTGTTAGGTGTTGTTTAATAATGTTAAACCCCCTTATCGTGTATCAGGAGGATCGTGTATCAGGAATTCGTGTATCAGGAGGTCTGACTGTACTTAAAAAGAACTTACATTCTTCATTACTTGTGCATTCAACGTTACTTCACATTCGGTGGCTGTATTCCTCTCAAAGACCATAATTTTCCTTTTTGCTATTTTAACCTTAAGGTTCCTCTATGCACACACAGCTCCAAACATATTTACCAACCCTTGCAGTTCCCACTCATCAGGACTGTATCATCAGCAAACAGTAGCACTGGCAGATTCCACTCACTCCCTTCTCTCACCAGGGGCACTCCAACATCCACTGCTCTCCCTTGTATTTCCTTCATAGCTCCATAGTACTAACCAATTTTTTTGTGTTGTAGTAGAATATGTACAATCTACCTAAATCTTAGCTAAATCTGGATTTTTGTGTGAATATTTTTGTCAATATGTGTGAAGTGAAGTTCTGTCTTGAATTGGCTACTCCCAGTCTTGGGATTTGGTTGTTGTTGTTGTTGTTCTCCCAGGTGGTCTGGCTAAACCACCCCCATACCTCCTTAGGAAAAAAAAAGTAGACCCATAGAGCCGCCCAGGTAACCGAAGCCAATCCCAGGCAAAGCAAGGAGGCAATGAAACCCGCTGGGGAGATGAGGGAAAATGCGTTTTATCTCACAGCCAAGTGCTGTGACCCCCAGCCCGCATTACCACCACAAGGGTGGGGTCGCTCCTTTACCAGGCTTGTCCTGAAGGGACCAAAAAGAGAAGGAGGAAACCTATGCATACAGGGGAGCTTTGGCAACCTTCTTATGCCGCGGGTTTGATGCACATGCTACGTGATGCTGGAAAGTTAAACAGATTAATGTCCAGATACACTTTCCAGCAAAGATTGCATTCTCTAACCAACACAATGACCACAGAATGTGGTCAGAGCACTGGCCACAGAATGTGGATGATGGGCGCCCCCCACCTACGCGGTCCTGGGATTTGGTACCATGGTACAGTAAATAGATAGATAGATAGATAGAACTAAATCTAAAGTGCACTCAGATTATGTTTGGTTAAATAACACATCAAATCATAGGTTATCTATATTTTATGCTGTAAAGTATTTCACTTTTGAGAACATGAGTTTTTACTTTTAATTACAGTACATACGTTGCGAGATATGTCAGTTATTCATACATGAAACATTCATCCAGGTCCAAGAATTTGACCAGAGTTCTATAATACTTTATGCCCATGAAAATATTTTCATACTTTGCTACAAAAGAGTACTAAAACTTGTCACTACTTAATATTTCAGCTTAGTATAATTATTAGTTTTGTTTTGGCTATCATTACACAATATTATTAACCCATAAAATACGAGGAGCCTCAAGTGAGGCTTTATTGGCAAAGTGCGGTCAGCTTCAGGTAAGTCATAATAAACAAACTCATACAAAAGAACATGCCAAAAGCAGTATTAAGTGCATATATATTGGGTGGCATATAGGCTGACATGTTAATTCACGATACCAACTATCGTAACACATTCAACACATCACATACCTCAATCCTTCATTCCCGCCAACATTGTTAACAGCCGTTCCCTCAAACGTCTCCCTATGTTTATACTGTACGGTACAATGGCAATGAGGGCGATCACATGAGTGCCACAACACTATCACTTTTTTCTCTCTTCTCACTTCTCATCTTTAAGTATATGCATGTGGTGCTATACTGTATAAGGGAAATACTGTATAAGAGACTCCTTGTGGTAGATTTGAACCTTTTCTCGCATTTTACAGATTAAGCTTAGAAAAGATCTGTTTCAGTCATAGGGCTAATGGAGATATTTTGTATACCTCTGATCCTTAGAGGCCTTTCCTAATCTTCATAATATTGTCTGATGTTAACCATAATAAAATGACAAATATATCACCCATACTGAAGTTTTTTTTTTTTTTTATGGAATTGTTTAACCAGAACTGAAAGGGTTAATCACATAAGATCCATCCTAGAGTATCAAGTTAGATTCCATGACGTGCTTCATACTGTCCTGTGGTGTATATCTTAATTGATTATTAGAATATGGAAAATTCCCAACGGTGGAGAAAGGTGCCTGCAATAATTAGGTACAATATGTACATTTTTGGAAATAGTTTGGGCACAGTAATAAATTTAATCTTTTTTTTAAGTAGCTCACCCACAAGGAATTAATCATTGTATTTCCCTGCATACGTTTCAATTTTAAATAATCCCCTGCCCTTATAGCTACACTTTTTGGAGAGTATTTTATGATTAGGATGTTGACTTCCACAGTTCCTCTCTATAATGCATATAATCATTGAACATAGCCAGAATGAAAGGAAGAAAGGGTTCAGGATACTGAAATTGTTAATTTGTGCTACAGATACAACCAAAATCATTATACATACATAAATTTAAAGACAGTGCTCCACATGCGGTGTGGTTTCAGTCTTGTGTCATAATGGTGGCATTCCAGGCAGCCCTGTTCAGAAATACCTCACTTGTCAGGTCTTTGATTCAAGATCAGACCATGTAGTCTGATCCCACATCTTTTTAAGTCAACCCCTGGGTGCAGTCCATGTAGTCTGATCCCACGTCTTTCTAGTTCTACCTTTGGGTGCAGCTCCACCCATGCTCAAGAACTTCCATCTTTTCACTCAGTTTTGTTCATTCATCCTTTGCACCCTACCGACCACACTACAGCTCATGGCATAAATGTCTTAAAACAGTATGCTAAATGGGTCTGAATGGATACAACGCAGAGATATCCCCATAAGTCCAAGACATATGGTCCCCTTAATACCATATCCTGGTATAAACGGCCTGGGACAAGTTCCCTGTGTGAATTTAATTCAGGATTTAATCCTTTAAATCCTGGTATAAATGGGCTGTGTACAGTACTAGGGTCTCCTGAACCTGGTACTGTTGCCTGACGCATAGCTCTACATTCACATAGGTTCACTAGCCACTTATATTGTGAAGGATTAAGACTGACAGATACAAATTAAAACTGTAATCTATATAACTATTTGAGGGGCAAAAATTTATGATACAAATGATAATAGTAACCTATTTATTAGATTTTGAACATTGAATACAAATTATATATTAAATTATAAATACAAATTATAATGTAACTTATTTACTAAATATTTGAGTGATGGAAATGTACAGGTATAAATTATAATAGCAACGTACAATACCTATCTACTGTATATAACAATTTGCAAAAGAAGCAGCTAAAGGCTCAGCCTTCAGTATTTTTTATTATTATTATTTACAACACACTTTAAAAATACAGAAGTTTTAGTGTAGTTGTCATTTTATAATCTTATAATAGTACAGGTATAAAGACATTATATAAAAGTATTAATCATATAGTACAGTACTACTAATTCTTCCAGCCAATTGACATTTATATATTGCCATTTGGATTTTGAAATTTGACCAACATGCCAATTCGAGCTGAGTATAGTGTTGTACTTCTATGAAGCTTCCTTTTCCTACTTATTAAAATCTTGAAAAGTTTATAGACATTGGCCTTTTAGCCAAAGATGTTAAAGCAGTGGTAAGGAACTTGAAGTAGCATTACACAAGTCATTCCATAACTTAACCAACGTCAAATTAATAAGGACGTTGGCAATAATTTTTTATTATCTAACAGAGATACTTTTGTTTGTTTTGGGTATATTAGTAGGTACAGTCACATTCAGTTGTGGGTAGGTACAGTCACATTCAGTTGTATAATCAATTGAATCACAATGAGGTTTACCTTTAGTCTATACTGATAAGGATTTTATTATTATTTTTTTTCATAAAATATTATTCTACTAATTTTTTTGATAAGTTATTGTCACATAGCGATTTTAATCATTTTCTAAGTTTTATTTGTTCTGCGAACGTTTTGGTTTATTTTGTAAGTTTTGCATTTATTATTTATGCAGTCTCTATCTTTCCTTTTAACTCCATTATCATGGTGACATTATTTTCAGTTTAGTCTGGCTAAAACTAAAAGATTATATATAGATTAGGAAAGATCTATGGGAATCAAAGGGTTTAGTAAAAACTCACTTAACCATTTGACTCCTTTAGATACTGTACTTCAAAAACTGAATAAATAGTCTAATAATAGCCAAAATATGATGAACGTTGTCATCATACTGATACGGTCTGTTTGAAGCTTGATAAAAATACAGCACAAAGCTCATTATTGGATGTAAGACAGCAAACTAAGAAGTCATGTAACCATATCTGTGTGTGTTAACCCCTGAAGCCCGGGCCCCTATATTTCTTTTAATTTTATTTCCTGCCGAGCAATAGCGAGGCAGCATTTTATGGAGAGGTCCGGCTTCGCCGGACACATTTTTCTATCGAAAAATGTACAAATTTAGCTAGCTGGGGGAGTGGGATATATACACCGGTATATATTGTTTTCATAATGCAGGTAGTACACCCGCCCGGGGTTTAAGGGTTAATAACTTAATACTGTTGAATATAATACAGAGAGTCGAGGTGGTGACTAGAAGGTATACACTAGAGGCTTATAGAAACTTGAGGCAGATTTGTTCCAGGGATTTTTCCAGACACTTTCTTTATCCGCAACATTTTGAGACTACAGTAGTGTATTTTTCATTGGTATTGACAATTAGACTAAATATAGATTGTTAAAGGTGACAGAATTTTATAAAAGTATACTCCGTTAGCTATCGAATCAGAGTTGCGGTAAAATACAATTCTGTGAAAAAAACGCTGGTGTCAATTAACCTCTATTATCACTAGCTCTAAACTATCAGCTGCCATCAGAATCACCCCACCTCACAAGGCGGTACAACTTAATTTGACATATATACAAGTTTAGGTTCCTTTAAAGCATATTATCACCATTTGGCCGAGGAAAGTAATAACAGAAAATGTTTAAAAAGTGTTGCATTACAAACGACAAGATCAGTTTCATTCCAAACACTGATGTTCATCACATTATATGGTGAGTTCTGTTGTACAATAGTCAAGCCTAGAGTCCAATACTGTACATCTTAGCCATCGGGTGTGTCTATTCAGTCTCACTTCCCTGAAGTCCTTTTGCAAAACCACAGCCACTCCAACAGCACAACATTCAGCATATACTTCATATATTGAGGAGAGTCATTTTAAAAGGCTTCAATCCTCGACATTCACAAAGTCTAATCAAATCAGACCTCATTCTATGGCATTCTTCCTCTATCCACCTACTTGCTACCACTCATATCCCACCCCATCACCTTAAATTGTTGTCCTTCCCTACTGCATACACTTCAAGACATTGGTATAACCAAATCTATTGCATTTCTTACTGTTCCTATGTTATCATCATTGTCATCATCGTTATTTATCCTCTATGCATTCATTACATCGTATATCATGCTTTTTTATACCATTCTATACCATTCTTATATTCTGTCAGCTTGAAGTCTTTCATTGTTCAACATTTACCTTTACTCATTTCTGAATTGACTTACTCTTTTGATCAACTCCTTGAATGCAGACGCGCTTGGGTATGTGGTTATGCTTTTGTGACTTGTTCGCTTGGGACCAGGGCTTGCTTGCGAAAGTAATTGCATACAAACCTATGTGGAATTTTTGTTTTATGATTTTACTATATAATTTTGCAAAATTCTTGCTTTATTTATTCCACATAGCTATTTTGATTATTTCTTTAGTATTTTTATCTTTCGATCTGTGTTGTCCTAATACAGTTTTGGTTTGTTTAGTTTATATATTTTACTTATAATTTATTACATTTTGGCTTAAAAATGGTACAGCTGCTTGTAGAATGTAGCAAACACGGATGTTTATTTCAACTAAAGTCTTGTACTATTTAATGCCTAGTTATTATGTCACCTACTACAGTAAGCTGTTAAAATAACTCCCACTCTTAAATAATTACAGTACAGTACAGTAATGATAAAATGCAATAAAAATCTAACAATTTTGATTATCTAGAACCATTGTACAGCTTAATTCAAATATTTTGTAATGTAGATGTTAGATACTTAGCCTTTCAGTACAGTGACATCTTTTTAAATTGTATACTGTCCAAATGTAAACAACTTTATTACCTCCGGCATCAACATCGGAGGTACTCTTTTCACCCCTTTTTGTTTGTTTGCCTGTTAGCAAAAACACTAGGTGGATTTTAATCAAATTGTGTGGGTTAACCCCTTAAGCATCAACGATGGTTCCATTAACTTTTCAGAAAGATCCATCATGTGTAGCCAGAGGTATGCACTCTACCTTATACCACTTGGCATAAATGTACCAAATTTTGTGGGTAAATCCCTTATGGGTCAAGGATGATTCCTTTAATTTTTCAGAATGATCAAGCGCGTATAGCTGGAGGTATGCACCGTACCGAGCGCCCATCTAGTTTATCTTAGGACTTATATACAGTACTGTATTATTATATGGAGATACAATTAGCTGTGTCCCAGTCATTTGACAGATAGATGCTAAATTGAACTAAAATCTGTTAGCAATTCCAATACAATTAAAAGATGGCCATGAGACTGAAAGGATTGGAATCTGATTATTGTCCATATAAACCTGGAAGCTCTGGTAAACAATCCACACTGAGCAAAAATATATTGTTAATAGTATAACTAGGTCTGTGGTGGTCCCTAGTATTGTAAATAACACTAAATTCCGTCACCTGTTTAGAAGATCACAAGTATATCCGAGCATATGCTTCACGTCTTAGATTTCAGCACATTAAAGTTCTATTAATCTGAAACTTGATGTTATACCCTGGAATCTTATTCAGGTCAATTTTATGTCTTAAGTCAAAATCTTTATTTGCTGCCCATAATCAGTCTGTTTTTAGTGGACATATACCCATAATTATGCCCTTTTATAACATTTCATGTAATGATAT
>JAOXOF010000004.1:905154-915520 GCA_028571265.1 Pagurus longicarpus | reverse complement strand
AAATCAATTGCCTTGAGTTCTCCTTTAATCAGTATTAAACTGTATAACTATTTCTTTTATATACGATTATCTCCTGTATTAACTGAGTCACTGCAAAAACATTATTCTCCTTTTACTTACCAATACACACAGGACTTTAAAATCCATGGTCTGGGGTTTGCACTGACACAGAGGGAGCTTATAATATTGGCAGTCAAGCCATCGGAAGAACTAACGAATTTGGGCTCAGATAGCCTTTATATATGAATACTGTGAACCAATTACAAGCTTGAAGTTTATCACTAAGCAAAGGGGTGAGCCTATGGGTAGACTTTTTACTCGTTGGAGGTGGGTCAAGGGGCGTTTTGAAATGTAAAGTAAGGTGTTATTGGGTGATCTTGGTTCAGCCCCTCAGGCTATGGGACACACCTCCTAGCTGTAGAACACGCCTCCAAACGTTGTATAATCGTGAATAACTTCGTGAATGAGTACTTTATTCATCGTGAATGAAATATTATTCATTGAATAACCTTGGGTAAGACCTTGGGCGAGAGGCCCCATGGACACTCGACCTTAAATTAATGGTGTACTCCTAAAAGGTTTCGTAGGTCTTATCTTGTGACTTATTAGGGAACCTATGAGGGTAGAGGTGTTACACGGATTAATAGCGATCACGGAACTGGCAATTATTTAGCAAACAGTCATTTGGCAACATTGTTAAACATATTATTAGTAACATCAAATCATAGAATATATCAATACATAATTAGTATAATAAAATCATTATTATTTCTAGTTCCTTCGTTGTCTAGTTTTCTGTATAGTAAAGGGTCTGTACCATAGACGTGGGAGAGCCGGCAAGAGGTCTGGCTCTCATCTGGTCGCTTATCTAGCAATTAGGTCGATGTAGTCTGTTTCGTTGCTAAGGCAGTTCGTTGGGCTATTTTCTCCAATAATACTTTCTTTGCTTGTTCTGTTGTTGCTTGCTCTCCTTGCATTGCATCACGGTTGTCATGGGCGTCCCGACACATATGGTGTATAGTGTACATTTACATTGATGATTCTAGGGATATCTGATGAGGTGAGCTTTGCCCTTTAAGCCGGTCGTAATCACACATTTAATGCAATCATTATAAAGGGACCGTATGAGATTTGGGGGGTCTCTGCAGTTGCAGGGTCCTGGGGATTGATTTATTGACGTACCCTGGAGACACTAGCCGCAGCAGAGGGTTTATAACTGGATGAAGTATTATAATACTTTAATTCAGAACGAAGCTCTTCCAAATTACTGCACACAAAAATCGCATTCTTACGTAAACCTACATCATATAATTACTTAGACCCCCCCCCCTTCCTCACACAATTCTGCATATTGTAACTGTCACGTAATAGTCCTATAAATTCTTCCTACATAATCTCTAAATGTTCTCGCATCTTACCATATACTCTTTCCTCTCTTTCCTACAAGGGTCCCCGTTCACATATTGGCGATCATTAAGGGGGGCGTATGGGATGTTTGGGATCTCCATGGGTTGTATCCATTCAGACTCACTCAAGCTACTGTTTTACGATGTTTAAACTATTACCAACCAGGTGTAGATTTTTTTTTCCTCTGGTGAGCGATATATACTCATTTTTGACAACTATTTGTTTTTCTATTAAAAAAATGTCTTCGGCAAACTATGATTTCTCCCAACAATACTGACTCAGTATTGCTCGCCAGGGAAAAATAAACAAATAAACATTTGGAAGGGGATAATTAAACGTCTTAAAACAGTAGTTTGAATGGGGCCAAATGGATACAACCCACGATATTTTTTTAACTCAGCGAAAAAAGGCTTATAAAAATGTGAACAAAATACAGATAAACAAAACATACGTTACATTGTGTAATACCAAAATCTGTGTATACTTTGTCATCACTACAGCACTCAAGTAGGCTACTTTTATCATTAGAAAAACAGGATTTATTTTTATCTCGGTCAGAGAGTCAGTCATAGTGACGAGTCACTTGTTTTACCCACTATCATGAACCAACAAACAGTGATAAGCCTCACAAAAGTATCGGTATATGTATATTGAGTGTGATAAGATAGTACTACAAGTTTTTGTTAAGGCCACAGCCATATGTTTGTTACTCTCTGTGATTTATATATAACTTCATACTTCCATGTGACATAACCCACGTAGGGACAGTAGGCCACCAAATAACAGATAATTATCTGGAATTTTATGGGGGGACACTGGCTATTGTTGGGTTGTATTCATTCGGCTCCATGCAGCTTACTGTTTTAATATAGTTATCCCAATTCTGGTGTCGATTTTTCCTGATGAGCCATAGCGAGCCAAAATATTTGAGAAGTTTTAAGACAGCTAGCTAAATTTGCATATTTTGCGATAGTTGCTTTCGCTCGCCAGAATAAAAACCGCTGCATGGGAATAACTTTCTTAAAACAGTAGGTTGAATGTGGTTGAGAGAGAAAAGGGCATAATTGTCCCCTTAGCCATGTGGGGTTCCCTTATACTGATAATCTAATATCTTATAATATTTTAGCATGGCCAACACTAAGGAGAAGTGGGTGCGGCAAGCCTCGTACCTTGAGGAGGCGTTTGAAATGTTTGGGCAACAAGAAATCCTGCTGGTGTGTTACAAGATCAGTGTGTCCTCCTCCTGCCCCCTACCCCAGCAACAAGTGCAGGAGGCACTCTCACATTTGTACAGGTGAGGTCACGGTCGTTTATTTACATATAGGTTATGTTTCAGGAGGAGGGGCATTGGCTTTCTCCTTGTCTCAGTCTCTCTCCCTGGGATGTATCCATTTAACCCCATTAAACCTACAGTATAAGATTAGCGTGTCCTGCCCCACACAGGATCACTAATAAGTCAGGGAGGCACTCACATGTGTATAGGTATGGTACGGTACGGTGGCACGAGTAAAGTGATAAAAGGGCCTCTTTAACTATTGGCAGGAATTGGGATTTGTGTACTGAAGTAAAACTGGAGTTTCGAGATTAGTATTAAAGGGAAATAAACGCCAAGTAAGAGCTAGAATAGAATAGAATAAAGGAAGTCATAGCACCAGGCCGTGACCCACCATATGGCAAAAAGTAAGAAATAAAGAGAGCTTGTACAGCTAGGTTAGATCAGGTCCTCTGTTTACATAAGCCACATGTTAACCCTTTCAGTCTCTCTTGATTTGCCATCTGGTCAGTAAACCACATTTAGCTTTAAGTCAGGTCAAGCCGTTTGGTGTTACATATAGTATAGATTAAGGGGACTCTATCAGGTTTGGGGGATAGAGCTTTGAATTTGGCCCCATTCAGCCTGCTGTTAAGACATTTATTCTCTCAATTTGTTTCTGGTAAGCGATAGCGAGCCAGCATTGTATGGAGAAATCCGGCTTCAACGGAGACATTTTTTCTATCTGGAAATTTACAAATTTAGTTAGCTGTCTATACAATTCTCCATAATATGCTGGCTTGCTATCGCTCGCCAGATACTAATCAACACCTGGATGGGGATAAGTCTTAAAACAGTAGGCTGGGTGGGGCCAAATGGATAAAACCCGGAGAGAACCAGAGTCAGTGTTGTAGCACCTTTTGAGGGTCTTTACAACTACACTACAAACATATGACCCACCACATTATCTATTTCATTTTATTAATATTTTATTTGCTTTAATTTATTTTTTATTTTTATTATTTTTTTACAGGAGGGGACACGTGTTACAGGCAGTTCTGCCTTTTGTCCCCTTCTTACACATAGAAAACAAAGTGGATGGGGATTGTATACCTGGATTACACTTCTAACAAAGCACTTATGCACACAAGGACTAATTGGCCACTTATGAGTTTGGACCGTCTAACTGTATGTTAGTGATTTAACTCCCCATTGCAGATGGCATCTGAACAAGACACTAGAAAGGATAAAGGAACACACACGAACTAGTAAATCTATGATATATTGAACACACACAGCAGTATAATGACAAAGCAAAAAATTTACACGGGGCTTGCTTCGATAACAGCGCATGCTAGTACTGACGTTTTGACCTCCGGTAGGACAATAAGCTACAAAATTCACCTCTGGCTCCCAGCGAAAAAAACAGGGCTACAGGGCAGAGGCATCCTACGACACACCTCGTAAGGCTCACAAGTATTATAAAAATGCGGACTTTACAAATATCTAGGCCTGCCCCCCCTCATAACCCTGCATAGCCTCTGCCACCCGAGTGGGGTTCGAACCCTTGTGATCCTGGCTGTAAGCCAGCAAGCGAAAGCCTTTACCCACCTGGCCACGATGGGACTGGTGAAGATTTGAGAAAATGGCTGGTGTGGTTAAAGAAAATGGAGTGACGGAAGGGGAAACTCCTGTGCTTCTAAAGTTTTATTTTACCAACTGAGCTTTAAATAAACTCTGCCTCTGAAGGAGGTTAACATGACAAGAAACACTACGTTACTTCTGATCATATTAAGATCTCAGACTCTGAGGGAGATGAATAAGACAAAAGATATATTGCTTTAGCTCTGAGCGTCTATAACTCAGCCTCAGAGGGAGGTAGCAAACAAGAGAAGTCACAGGGCACTATAATTAATACACTAAAGATATTAAATGTAAAGTCATAAAATGGCACCACACACGTTCTATCTTGTACTTGTACACCATAGAGTTTCACTCATTCAGGACACGGGGTCCGGCCTGAATAGTTGTAGGAATCGGGCTCGTCTCCTCTGGGTCGTCTTTTCTACTTCCCTCCTGGTAGGTCCTGGCGGCTGAGGTGTGGTGAGAATCACCCCTGGGGTTGGGCCTCGGCCTGGGACAGAGACTGGGCCAGGGAATGGAATTCCCAGGCTGGCTTCCTGGCAGTGATGGGCCTCACTGGCCCTGGGCAGGTCCCGGTGGTAGTGGGCCTCACAGACCCTGGGCAGGTCATGGAGGTGGTGGAGGTGGGCCTCGCTACTCCTGGGCAGGTCTGCACAAGCTGTTGACCTTCGACAGGAACGGGCATCCGGTGGCAGCAACTGAAGGCTGACTCACAGCAGGAACAGGGCATCCGTCGGTAGGAACAGGGGACCAAGTGGCCACAGAGGGTGGAACAGGAAGGCCAGCATCTTGGCAGGCAAGTATTTTGGCTTGGGCTGTGGATCTTACAGCAAGTTTAGTGGGAGTGAAAGTAAGGCTGGTTGTTTCAATTTAGGTAAGAGTCGGAACACAGGTGGACCCTAAAGTCAGACAGCAGTCTTCGTTTCTTGTTTTCCCCATTCTTGCCTGCCCTCCTATTCCCTGAGACAGTGTTGCCCCAGGTGGGCAAGTTGAGGGCAAGAGGGTCCCAGGGGCAGGCTCCCGGCAAGTCGAGTGGTGCGGAAGGCATTCCCTTGACTGTGGTGTCTACGGTTGGTTGGCTCCGCTTCACAAGGGTCTTATATATACTTTCCTCAGTCGCCCAGAGGTTGCATATTCGACCTGCCCGTGTAAGTTTGGGGTCTCTATGAAGGGCGCAAATATGCCCTAGATGGGGCACAACAGTCAGAAAGCAATTTTTTATTTTATTTTAAGGGCTACATCCCTTAATTGATATACCTGTACAAGTAAATAGTCATTTTTATTTCAGCTGACGGTAAATTGAATGACTTAACTGATTTCTCAATATTTAATGTAAATATATGAAACTGCTATGTCTCTCCCTCGTATTAATATCAAGTTTTCATAATTAACATTAGGACACGAGACTGAAACCACACCACATGTGGAGCAGTCGGTCTTTAAATGTATGTATGTTTAATGCATTGCTGTATTTTCGTCAGTATATCAATATGCAGTGGCACAAACACAAGCATTTAGGCGTGGCCGGCACAAGACAGAAAATCATTAGCATCTGGGAGTGCTCACCCGTCTCCTTGCACCTTGCTCAATCTTGATTATTTGTAGGTAGATCATACAGAGGGGAGGAGTACAGGGCCATCTGCCTCTGTCACTTTTATCACTGGGAAAAGTAATATAGGTCTATGTTGGTAATAGCTGAATAATCAAGATAGGAGCATAATAATTTACTGCCAGCTAGAAAAAAAAAAAAAAAAAAAAAAAAAACAGGCGAAAGGTGTAGATAAACAGATAACCAGACACATTACCTTGGTCCCTCAGGAAGGCCCCCAACCTGCGCTTGTGTCTGGGTGACCACAATGGCAGCCGCTGGTGGAGACAGATGGAACAGGAAAACATAGACTTCCAGGTCAGTGGTTGTGGTTTCCTTAAGTGGTACATTCTGGCTTTCTCTCCCTGGGTTGTATTCATTTGGACCCATTCAGCTGTTTTTTTCTGGTTAGCGATAGCGAGCCAACTAACACTGCATGGAGAAAATTTAAAAAAAAATGTTTGTTTAGCCAACTGCATTAAATACTCTCCAAAATATACTGGCTAGCTGTCACTCACGAAGTTAAGCGATACACGTCTTAAAACACTAGAAACCTGCCAGTCCTTGTCCCCGTTTTATAAGGAAACTTATGTTGCCACAAATTTAGTTAATTACCGTATATGATCAGGTTTACTCAAGGGGAGTCAAAGTAGTTCCCTTAATTCTATGGCCCGAATTCAGAACAGTGGTTTGAACCTAGATCCAGGCTTAATCCCGAGATTATGGCTAAATCCAGGTTTATTGATATTAAGAAATCCCTTCTAAGCGGCTAGTTAATCCGAGGTTTAGTCGATCCTTGGTTTAAATCACTGTTCTGAAATCGGGCCATATGTTTACGTACATTTCAATGGAAAATTTAATCTATTAGTCGTTTTTAAAAGTTAAAGTTAAAGTTGCTCGGGTTTCAGTTATGACAGAATTTCCGAGAACTTTCCTCAGAACATCAGCCGAGAGAAATAGCTTGCTACGTATTAGCAATTTGTGCCAGATAAAATCTATCGTTTTGCTGCGTCGATAATGGTGTATATTGCACATTATTAACCCAGCCAGGATACGAGGATGCATTTTTCCCATTTCTGGCTATTATTAAACATTTTTATTCAGATTAGGAAGGGTATATGGAAGTCAGAGGGTTATTTGCGAGAATTACCCATTTAATTCCTAAGCTCTATAAACTCGTCTACTAATAGCCAGAGTAAACTGCCAAAATGCGTCATTGCCCTCAAGGGATTAAGCATTTTCTTAACTCACAAATTGTCTCAATCAAGCACTCACTGTAGTCAGATAGATAAATACTAATGGATAGTGATGTAGAATGAATTATAAACAAATTTTTATGAGAATATAATATTACTTACCATAATACTGTAGCGTGGAAATAATGGCGGTGTGTTATGACCTACAGCACAAGTAGCATTTAGGGTTAAAATGGCGTCCTCCAAATGTGAAGTTTGCTGTAACCTGCTTTTGCAAGTTCCTCTGAGTAATAACATTCTGGTGATCTGGTATTCAATTCAGTTCATTAGAAGACCCACAAATATACTGTATTCTGGTGATATAATGCGCAAAGGTAGTGGGAGAAGGACGATGAGTGTTTAATTAAATAATTTACATACTTTAATTAATGTATTAACTATATAACCTAGAAACTGACTGACCTGACTAACTACTGTAACTTTCCAGGTTGTCAATGAGGGTGACATAAGCGATGTGGTTCAAGAACTCCACACCCGCCAGTACGACACCTCCAACGGTCCCCTGTGGTGCCTTAGGATGGTCCCCGTTGACAACCCCACTTATGATCCTGTTCGGTTCTCTGATTTTTGTTCGGATCTCCAATCAAACTTTCCTCACTGTTACCATCTGTGCTTTGGCTTCCACCACAGTATGGGTGATGGCAATACTTACAAGAAGGTTATCGGGGCTTTCATCACCATTCTTGATGATGTTTTGTCCGGTAAAGATGTCAACGATCAGGATCAGATTGGGAAATTCGAGCTGAATGAGGAGTTTGACAAGATGGCGTTAGAGCTAAAGTCACAGATTGAAAAGGATGCAACATTACGACAGAAGTACATAGAGGCCTCAAAGAAAGGACAACCAGCAAAATTCCTCCTTGATCATATTCTACCTCCTCCAGGGTCAGACGGCAAAACAATTCCTGCATCTCAAACTTTTGATACTGAAACTACAAGTAAACTCATCCAACAGAGCAAAGCTGAAAGAGTATCTGTTAACTCAAGTTTTGCTGCCATTTGCAATCTGGCATTTGCTGACCTTTTACATGAAAAAGGTATTAAGCAGGAATCTTATGCTATTTCCAACGCTCATGTTATCAACACTCGCCGCTTTTGGGAACCATCAGTGGCTGCAGAAAACTTGGGCTGCTATATTGGTGTCTCATTAAGGCAGTTTGTAGAGACACCACGAGAAATAAACAAGAACGACTTTTGGAAATACGCCAAGCAAGTTCATCAAGCTATCTACCAACTACTGAAAAGTGAGGATGTATTACAAGATATAGCCTTTAACGAGTGGGCCATGATGCACTTCACACCCCACAATGACCGAGAACTGACTTACAACACCATGGGGGACGTGAGCTCCTTATTTGCCAACCGGAGGAACGTACAAGTGACCCACTTTGTCAACACCTCCTCCATACACAAGACCCCCATGGCCTGGGACCATATTATGTGTTCCGTGAGGGGCAGGTTCATACACACCATCAAGTACAACTCTAATGTGGTCAATAAGGAGTTGGTTACACGATACATGGATCTTATCTACAAACGGGTGCAGGAAATCACCAGCTAACTTCATAAAAACATAAGATAACGGAGACTGCAAAGGCAATTCCTAATTACACCCATCCCGAACCATCCGTGTGGGCATCATGTTTTCTTTTAAAACTGTCATCTGTTTCCAAATTTATTATTTCACAAGGCGGGTTATTCCACATACCAACTACACAACTACCAAACCAATTCTTACCTACTGTATATCCTTTCTGAATCTAAATTTATCCAATTTATATCCATTTGACCTAATTCTGTCATTTCTGTGTAATTTTAATACCTCATTTAAACTGCCCATATTGCTACACTTCATCCATTTAAAAACTTCTATCATATTACCTACGTTGTTCTAGAGAATGCAAGCCTAATGCCTTAAGTCTCTCTTCATATGATAGATTGCTAATGTTATGAATAATTATAGTCATCCTTCTTTGTATTGATTCTAAGGAATTTATATCTACTCTGTAATACGGGCACCATTTTTGTAACACGGGTACTGTCTAAACAATGCCAGATGTAGTTAAAGAAATACCTCAGCTGTTCTGTTGCTGACATTTCATGATATATATCCTAACATTCTATTTCCTTTACTTCTAACACTAATACATGGTTTCCTAGGTTTAAGATCACTACTATCTAGAATACCCAGGTCCTTTTTACATTCGCAGTTCACCAATTCAACATTGATAAGTTTGTCATTTTTTATGGCGTCTGTTTTACCTACTCTTAGTACTTTACATCTACCTATGTTAAAACTCATTTGCCATTTAATTGAACGCTCATGTAAATTATCATTTTTTTTGTAAGCTTTCCTTTTCTTTTTCCATTTCAATAATCCTCCCCATTTTGGTATCATCTGCAAACTTACTAATTCTACTTGATATTCCCAAGTGTAAAACATTAATATAAATAATAAATAAAAGAGATCCTAATACACTGCCCTGGGGGATTCCACTCTTGACCATCCTCCATTTAGATTTATTTCTATTAATACTAGGCCTAACCCTTTGTTATCTACCTGTAAGCCATGACCTAATCCAATCCAATACCTTTCCCCCAATACCATGTCCTTCAACCTTTCTTAACCTGAGGACTGCGGGGAGCATTCCAGAAGGCGCGATGTTCACGGGTGTACCAAAACCGCGCTATAAGGGGTAGGCGAAATATTTTTGGTGAGGCTATACCCCCACATCTCAGCTACCGATACCACCCCACATCACTCTGGAACTCACCCTCATACTTGCACGACACGCAATTTATGTACAATAATCACTCACATATCCGAACTAATTGAGCCAAAGCCTGTTCGGATAAGCAAAATATCCGGATATACGAAGTTGTCCTCCCTACCAAGTCTGTTCATGAAAGTGTCCTTGCCACTGAATCTACAGTATGCTAGGCCTATGAAAATGATAGTTGAAATACTGATACAAGAAGTTTTCCTCAATTATGAATCTACACTCGACGCTCCATTTAACGGATATTCGATTCAACGAACAAAAAATATGGGTGGACAAGTTAATTTAGCAGCGGACAATGGTCTGCTGCTATGGTCCAAATGTCCGCCCGCTATGTTTACTTCCCTTCACCCACCTCCATTTGACCTATATCAACTTCCATATTCACCCCCAAACATGGCATACAGTCGTATTTGTTTACATAAACATACGTAGATAT
>JAOXOF010000004.1:894873-905054 GCA_028571265.1 Pagurus longicarpus | reverse complement strand
AGAAGCCCAGAAACTCCCTCTATCATGAAGCAGCTGTCCAACAGAAGAGTCCAAAGCCAGAAAATAAATAGCAATGCTATGGGGGAAGTACAGTAAATTAATCTAACCAATGTTCTTAACATCAACACACAAAAGTCACACAGCAGCCATGGCCACCTCTTAGCGGGAGTTTCCCACGAGGAAACAAGGTGTCGGAGATGATGATGGTGAGCAGCAAAAAAAATCTTGTAAGATATATTAAAATAAACAGTAATTTTGGAGGAAGTACCTATACTGTACAGTGAAATAAGTCACACAGCTTAAATTAAAATAATAATAAAAAATAAAAAATAAAATAAATAAATACCAGTAAATAAATAAATAATAATAATAATTCTAAAATGCATGGATAGCAGCGAGACCACATATAATTACTAAGGACAGTTCAGATAACCTAAGACAAAGGAAAATAATTCAGCTAGCATTCATATACAAAAATGTCATCAATCTGGTAATGGATGTACACATATAATGCCTAATAGAAGTTATACATGCCAGTTCTGAAAATACTGGCCAGGTATAAAGCTGAACCCTCAAAATGTTGTCATGGGAAACAGTACCAAAAATGGTAAGTTAAAATTTAAATTAAAAATAATGTTCTTGAGAAATATTAAGTCCCTAATCTTAAGGTTCACAAAAGAGCATTAAGGAATCAAAGTTGAAATAAAGTTAAATATTCAGACATATCTCAAGCACCATACTGTAAACTGGGATCGTGAACCTTACATCGACCTGGGTGGCCCCAGTGCGCACACAGCTGTAGATGATCACACTCTTGTCCCGACCCTGGTACTGGTCCACTGTGTTTACCTCCACCTGTAACCCCTCATGCCCCAGCCACTCCCGCAGTAGCTTCACCTGACCTCGGTATGGGGCTATCACACCAATGTTATCTGCATCAACACCACCCTGGAAGGAGAGATTGTTATTACCATTTTTAAGGTACAGTAAACTCCCACAATTTGCAAACTATCTTAAGACATATTTTGTAGGGAAACAGCGAGAGCTGAAGATACATTACCTTTACCAATGTCTGCAGCAGTGTGGTGACCAATTCCACCTCCCTTGTGTTGACCAGTTGGTTGGCTCGGTCCCGGCTCTCACCGGCAGCCCCAAACGTGTCGACAAACACCACTGACTGATCCAGGCTAGGCTCCAACACCATCCCCATCCAACTGTTAGTGCTGTTCTTAGTGACCAGCTTCTGCAGAAATGGGCAAAGTTACTTAACATCTGTCTGCCAATTTACTTTTGTCAACATTAAATAATCTATCTATCTACTGTATTGCCTGATGCTTCAGTCCCCGGGAGAAGGGGTAGCTACGAACAAATCGCTTCCAGGCTCCTCTGTCACCCGTCAGTCGACGACCCCGATCCCAACCACATCCACCCTCTCTCATATACTTCCTCACTAAATAATGATTAGATTAATTACTATCACTGTATTTCTTTTTAACTACTTGAGTCTAATTATCAACAACAGAAAAATGCTTCTAGAACAAATCTGCTGATTGGATTGTCAGAAAAAAAACACTCATGTGACTGTTTTAAGTCAGTAGGCTGGCCCACTGGGAACAAACCCTTATTAGGACACCTACAGTAGAATTAATTATAAGTGAAATGTGTGAAATAAACAAACAGAGAAGTTATGTTAACAAGGGAGTTGAGTCAACATAGTTGAGCATACAAGAGGGGTTGGCAGTGAGACTTAGGTGATAATTGGATTCTGTTGAATGGGTCAAGTTGAAAAGCATTGCGCTAACAGGATGGAGAGTTGAGTTGATAGAGTAAGATCTATTTGTACTAGCTTTCTGGGCCGAGGCCTTCATAAGGTTGAGTTGACAGAATGATTGGTTTTATGAAGCACAAATTTACTGGGATGAGTCAGGATTGTTGAATTTATTGTGGTCTAAATTATCCCAGCCCCATATTTACCCGATAGCCAGGGAATGTTAAGGTGGCATTTTCTATGCGGGAACTAGCACACTGCAGTTGGTTGTTGTAGGTGAGTTCGTTAGCCAACCTCATGATGGGTCCATTCATGCGGTACTGCTCGTGTAGGTCAGACGTCACCTCCTTAGAATCCAGACGCATGAACAGGGACTCACACATTCCTAGGTTTCTGAGTGAATAAATTATAAATTTTAACCACAGCCTACTGAGTTGAAAATGTTTTATTTAAAGGTTGGGAATCGTAGGAGCTAGTGTCAATGCATATAACCATAAGTGAGGTGATTTACACCTAAATTAGGCCTAAAAGGTCCTCCTTACCCAACATTAGGTCCCTGGTCCTCACCCCTGTTGATGGCCCGGCGAGTTTGATTATGCCACTGACTACACTTTGATCCCTGCTGGGTGGTTCTGGGCGGCAAACCATTCCACCCATAGAACTGGAGTACCTGACGTGCCCGAGCGAGGGGAAACTTTTACTGTCAAACCCACCCTTTGTGCTTGGGGTCCTTCGATCGACGGATCGCCACCTCATAGGTACTAGGGGTGAGGTGTATATCTGGAAGGAACTCCCAGGTCATTTATATGCCCTCTAATTGTGGCCCCGTGGTGGGTAGGGGCCTATTCCAGAAGAATGTATAAAAACTCGTTGGATGAGTTTATTACCTGGCCCTAACGATCACCCGACCCCTGCGCTCCTGACCAATGTCACTGACCGTTCCCCCCCAGCCGTGCTCCCTGACTCTGGGTCCAGTGGAGAGTCTGGGGATACAACTACAGATTTACCTCACGATCTATCACTTAGACCAAGCAAAGACACTGTTATAGATCATGATATGTCAATTGCTGAGGTCACCAACCTCTCAACTTCTGACTCTATTCAAAGTGTAACCATGTTAGCGCCATCGAGTACAATTGCTACTCCTAACCCCCTTGTATCACCTCTTCCGAATCACCGCACACCTGACGACGACAACTCTCTTCCTTCGACCGTACCTACTTCAGCCACACCCCAAACAGGTGCTGGAAAGAAGCCGGGTACATCTGTCCCGGATGAGGAACCACCTGCGCATAGTACGCCCGGTCCAACATCTCCCCAGTCCACCGACTCTACGTCTCCGACTACAGCTAAGCTGACAAATATTGGAAGCAAAGGTGATGTTGGCAAGTCACCTGCCACTACTCCCCCACTCACTTTTCATCCCTACTCAGGGACCAGGCCCAAACGACGTCACCCGAAATATCAACCTAACCGCTCCATTGAACTGTTTAACAGTGTCTTTGGACCAGATAACTGGCCCCGGTATTTAGTTCTCACTCCTGCAGAACCAATGCAGAGGTGGGACATTGAATATCGGCTACTACAGATACACCCCTCTCCAGGAATGTCACTCCGACCTCTTGCAAGAGCTACAGCCTCGACTAGTTGGCTTATTGAAACGACCACAGAGGAACAGTCACAGGCATTTCGAACTATAAGCAACCTGGGTGGCACCCGTGTAGGAGTTGAGGTGCACGAGTTCCTTAACTCCATCCAAGGGACCATCGTACTTCCTCCGACAGACGACCCACCCTGTCCCTTGACTTTGCAAGAATCCATTGAATTGAGGGGTTATCCTTGCACGAAGGTTGAAATCCGTGAACGGGTTGATCGTCGTAATGGAAACAAACTAAATGTCGCCACTCTGACTTTTACAGGTCGGTCCCTGCCGGATAGAATAATTATCATGGGTGAGAGCCGTGACGTCCGTCCGCATGTACCATTACCCCTACAATGTTGGAGGTGTTCCTCCTTCACTCATCCGACCAAAGTTTGTCAGAACGTCCAGGTGTGCGCATTTTGCGGCTCCTCCTCACACCCTACTGAGTGGAACTGTGGTCCTGCCCATTGTGTCAACTGTGGAGGCAACCATCATGCTCGCTCCAAAACGTGTGAGTTTTACATCTATAATACTGAACTGAAAATTTTGAAGCTGAGGTCAGGTTTCACTGTCCCTCGTGCCAAACGTGAACTGGCAGTGCGTGGGGTCCATGATCCTGCCAAGAAGAACACCTACAGGACCACTTTCCTGCACTCCCTCCGAAATGACGCCTCGTCTTCGTCAACCCGAAGACCTAGTTCCCCTGTGCAGCGCAAGCCCTCGCCCTCAAGAAACCCAATGACGTTACCTGCTTCAGCTTCCACGTCTCCAGATGTGACACCTTCTACACCTGGTGTTGCACTCCCCGATTCCGAGTCTCACCCTGTCACCGACAGAGTGGTGACACCTGACCCTCCTGTCACCCCTCTTACCACCTCTAATAGGTATGGCCCACTTTCTTCTGTGGAACCCTTCTCCGATTCTGACATGGACACTCAACCTCAATGCTCGTTACCACCTCGTCCACCAACATCCATTAAGCGTAAAGCTTCCAGCCGGTCCCCCACCCATCCCAAGTCCCCCTCACGGTCCCGTACCCATCAACGTACCAGCACATCAATCCCCACGGTGTCGGGTTCGATGGTATCCCCTTCTGCCGCCCGTCCGAAGCTCCGCAGACTTGCTTCCCCCCCACCTGCACATGAGAAATCCCCCCAACCCCTTTCACACCCTCCATTCTGTCCCACTAAACGCACGGGTCCCCCTTGTTCCCCGCCTGTACCGTCATCCCTACATTCCCATCCGGCCACCTGCGGGTGTCACTTGTGTTTTGTTCGAGCTTGCCGTGATGTCCCCACCAGTAGCCGAGACAAGATGTCCGCGATAGTTAAGGACTTTATGGCTCGAAAATCACATGGCCCGGAACCACCTGACGATCATCCGTCTAACTGCCTATGTGCTTACCATCTCCGTAAACGCCATGACACCTCCACCTTAACGGCGCAAGCTTTTGTGAGCAAAATCTCCAACTCTTACAACTTCCATAGCTCCCAAATTGACATTTCCTCTATGCCGGCAAATGACCCACCTGGCGCTTCATCCACTTCAGATGAGAGTGTACGCCAGTATAGACGGTTGCACAGAACTAATAGTTCTGTCAACCTCCGCAACCTGACGCCCCTGACATGACTTTCCAACCATACATCATCCAATGGAATGTTAACGGACTCTCCACAAGGCTGCGCCTTGGGGAAGTCCAGCGTCTCCTGAAACTATATACACCGATGTGTCTTTGCATCCAACATGCTAGACATTATGTTGATTCCATCCTAGACTACAGATTGGCATGCCGTTCATTAACATCTGGTGATGAATATGGCACTGCCATTTATGTACATCCAAAAATTACATACAATACCATACCAATCCAGTCTACATACCTACAACACACCAGCATCCAGATTGTGATACCCGGTCATGGCCCTGTCACTATCTGTAATGTCTACAATCAACCGACGTTTCAGTATAACATGTCCCTTGTTCGTTCCTTCCTTGACCGTTTCCCACCCCCTCTCCTTTTTCTCGGGGATGTCAATGCGCACAGCCCTGTTTGGGATTCTGGTTGTATTGATGAAGATGTTCCCGGTCATCACATTGCCCAGCTGCTCGTTAGTGATATGTGTAGCCTGAATGAAGAGGATACTCCTACCTTTTATTCAAAGGCTCATGGTACTTTCTCTTCGGTGGACATCACATTTAGTTCCCCAGATATGGCGGACAAATTTCACTGGCATGTGTTAGATGACCCCTTCTCCAGTGACCACTACCCCATTCTCCTCACTGCGTTACACCTCCATACGCCACCAACACCCCTGCGCTATAATTTCCGGAGGGCCGACTGGTCAACCTTCCGACTCCATGCCAGGAATGTCCCACCCTTTGCCCCCCGTGACTGTAATGACCTAAATGATCTATTTATCACTTTTATCAAAGCCGCAGCCAGCAAATCCATCCCATTCTCATCTCCCCGCTCCATGAAAAGGCGCGTTCCCTGGTGGAATGAATCTCTTCAGACACTAGTCAGACAGAAACGTGCCATGGGGCGTAGACTCCATACCCTTAACCATCGATACAAACGCTTATCAGCATGTCCCTTGAACTCATCTTCCCTGTCCCAATTAGTTACCATCCTCATCAATATTCTCACCCTCCGGCCACTGTACAACAAACTCTCAGCAATGTTCAGGAAGGATGTGAAACGCGCCAAGGCGGAGTCATGGAAAGCATATGTTTCGAGTGTCTCTTCATCCACTCCCATCGGGACTGTTTGGAGGAGATTTGGACGCATCAATGGGTCCCACTTCCACTCCCCCAGACACGCTCTAATGGTGAACGGGCACCGCGTACATTCTCCTCAAGACATTGCAGAAGTACTAGGACAGCATATAGCGAATATCAGCAGCGTTGATAATTTGGACGCATCCTTTCGTTTACGGAAGGAGACTGCTGAGAGGCAGCACCTTGACTTCCACAGTAATGAGGAATTCAATTATAATCTTCCCTTCACTATGAGCGAATTGGAAGCGGCCCTTGCGTCTTGCGCTACGTCTGCTCCTGGTCCTGATGGTATCAGTTTTGAGTTTCTGAAACAATTGCCACCGCTTGCCAAGGAGTACTTACTAAAATTGTACAATCATTTGTGGACTTCAGGAGCATTCCCAGACTCTTGGCACCATGCCATTGTCATACCAATTGCGAAACCGGGCAAAGACCCGAGCTTACCGACCAATTATCGTCCGATTTCTTTAACCAACTGCATTTGTAAACTAATGGAGAAGTTAATTCACTCTAGGTTGACTTGGCTACTGCGCAACCAGAGTATCTTATCACCGTTTCAGTTTGGCTCCCAACCAAATCGTTCCACCCTTGACTCTTTAGCCCGTTTGGATTCCTATATTCAAGATGGATTCACTCGTAAACACCTCACTGTTGCCGTATTCTTTGACATCTCCAAGGCATATGACACTACGTGGCGTCACCTCATCTTGCAAACACTACACTCTGCAGGAATCAGAGGCCGCCTTCCGATTTTTCTTGCCAACTTTCTTTCCGATCGTACATTTGCTGTGCGTATTGAGAACGTAACTTCTGGTGTCTTCCAGCTCCAG
Source organism: Pagurus longicarpus (assembly GCA_028571265.1). Classification (NCBI taxonomy): domain Eukaryota; kingdom Metazoa; phylum Arthropoda; class Malacostraca; order Decapoda; family Paguridae; genus Pagurus; species Pagurus longicarpus. Next base: position 898,036 of record JAOXOF010000004.1, on the reverse strand, counting down.
TGTGGGGTTCCTCAGGGCAGTGTTCTCAGCGGTACCCTCTTTGCTTTAGCTATAAATGGGATTACCTCATGTTTGCCTCATGGTGTCCAACATAGCCTGTATGTAGATGATTTCGCCATATACTATTCTGCCAAGCACCTCCGACATGCCCAAAGGGTCATCAATACAGCAATCGTCAAGGCGGTTGCTTGGGCCTCGTCGGTCGGGTTCAGCTTTTCCGCCGAAAAGACTAAAGCAATGGTGTTTTACCGTGACAGGCGTTGGCTAAAGGGTCATTCCATTTCTTTATCGCTCTCTAATGTCAGACTTGAAGTTTGTGAATCGAATAGATTCCTTGGATTGGTCTTTGACACTCACCTTAATTGGAAAGCCCATGTAGCGTATGTCAAATCGAAGGGTCAACGAGCTCTCAATGTGCTTCAACGGTTATCCCGTACTACCTGGGGTGCTCGACGATCGACTATGTGCATGTTGTACAAGGCACTAGTTCTCTCTGTCATCGACTATGGCAGCCCGATTTATGGTTCAGCATCTGAAAATACGTTGAAATCTCTTGACTCTCTTCATCATCAAGGTCTTCGCTGCTGTACCGGAGCATTTCGTACGTCGCCAACTATGTCAATTATGGCTGACAGTGGTGAACCTCCATTGGTCTTGCATCGTGACTTAATAACAATGCGGAGGGCACTTCGCATAATTGATAGTGACTCTCCTACAAAACACCTTTTTCACTTAACCGAGGATCCGACCAGTAATGCTTCTCTTGGATTCCCTACTCGGGTAACGCGCATGCTCACAGCCACACAATTGAGATTTGATTTCCCACTCCCGATACCATCCCTACCCCCATGGACAATGTATATGCCTCGCACGTGCCTATACTTGTCTTACCTGGAGAAGAGATCATTCATTCCTACCGCAGTTCTGAGACAACACGCGTTGGAACACATACGTAGTAAAGGTGAACACACAGCTATATACACTGATGGATCCAAATCCGCTTCTGGCGTTGGCAGTGCGGCGGTCTCTTCTGCCTGCCAAATTAAGATCTCTCTTCCTGATCAAGCCTCAATATACACTGCTGAGCTGTATGCTATCGTAGCTGCTGTCGATATTGTTAAACAGTCTCCCCCAGGCCGATATATTATTTACAGTGATTCCCGTAGTGCCATTCACGCCCTTGCTCGGTACCGTCCACAACATAAACTCGTCGTTACCCTCCAGTACGCCCTCCATGTTCTCCATGGTACCGATCGATGGGTTCAAATATGTTGGGTCCCTGCCCATGTTGCTATATCGGGCAATGAACTAGCTGATCAAACAGCCAAGACTGCGGCTACTCTACCTGTGACTCAGACGCGACTTCCAGTAGGTGATTGGTTCATCTCCGTCAAACACATTATACAGCAACGATGGCACAGGCTGTGGGCTTCCCAGTCTTTGGACAACAAACTACGTTCCATCAAGCAATCACCATGTCTTTGGAGATCCTCTTCCCAATCTTCACGTGCTCTTGAGGTGCTGCTCACCCGCCTCCGTGTAGGACACACACGTCTGACACATGGCCATCTAATGTCTTCACCTCACGGCCCCCGCCCCGAATGCCAGCCTTGCCATGTCTACCTCTCTGTTCGCCATATTCTAGCCGAATGCCCACAATACTCGCAGCCAAGAACGTTGTATTTTGGCAGAAAGTCATTCTCTGACATCCTGTCAGATTCCCCTACTTTCTCTATACACCCGATCTTACGATTCCTTACAGCTACCTCCCTCCTACACAAGATATGATTTGTACTCTATCTTTTGATATTTGTTTGCTCATGTTGTTGATTTGCTCCACTAACTTTATGATTTCCTCTTATCGTAGCTAAATCCTTGGTCCCGGCCAAGGCCAGCCCTGACAAAGTCACATATGTCGACTAGGTGGTCTGGTTAAACTGCAATTAAAAAAAAAAAAAAATAAATATTACTTACCCGGCCAGGAGTCAAACCAAACCCTTCAGGATTGAGAGCTAGTCTCTGATCTCAGTGCATAATTCAATAACCCTGTAGCTTGATAAGTTATATACAAAGCTTTTATTATATTCATAAAACAAAATTGTATATGTACCGGTATATACAACAGCACCAAATACCCACACTCTGGCGTGTGGCCGACACAAGACAGAACAATCATTAGAGTACGGGTGCTGTTATATGTACATATACAGTACATCAAACATATGATTTCATTGAAAAATAATTAAATACATTAAACGTCTTTGCACATATCATGGTGGGAATTAAAAAAAAGCTTAGCATATTTCAATCCTTCATTCTTGGAACCAAAAGTTATCAGTGAGAGGATAAGTATTCACTATGATATAATTTATTGAACTTTTTACTTTTTATTTTCCTTTTCTCCTGATGTATTTTTTCATCTGTAATTGTGTTTCTACATTGTGTTTCTAATTGTGCAACTACAGAACTATTTGTATAAAAGAGTTACAGGAACTGAACAGTTACTTGTCTTTGCAGTACAGTACAGGTATAGTGTGAACAGCAAATACATGTACAGGTAGAACTAATGCACCAAGAGGTTATATGTACAGTACAGGTGTGAGTAACAGTGGTTCTGCAGAGGGCCAAGTCTGTTACCTACACTTCAAGTTAGCTAGAGGTGATATAGTAGTGCTGGAGTTGGGAGCATCTACAATCCACATAAATGACCACTTGCAAATTTTAGACTGTAAGGACGTTGGAGCTATATGTATTAATATTTAGCAACATTTATCAGCTAGTGCATTAAAAAAAAATAAAAAAAAAATAAAATAAATAAAAAATAAGAAAATAAAAAAAAAAGTTTACTGATGGTGCGCTTGTTGCAACACATTTCTCTTATCATCAGAATATTATATTTTTCATTAAGTAAGCCTCAAAGATTATTCTGCACTGAAAAGCACCCAAAAGGTGAGTATCATTGTTTGTAATTCTAAATGATTAAGCTTGCCACTCTACTCTCTCCACAACTAAACTATATGATAAATGTGGTAGAAGCTATACGAATGAGAACATTTCAAATTTTGATCACAGTTTTTGTCTAACCTGCATATATCATGGATTATTTGTTAATTTGTTAGAGCGAAGCGAACACGCATACTACAGGCAAAATTGCTCCAATGAC